>JZKD02S2059696.1:23740-36580 GCA_000966675.3 Picea glauca | reverse complement strand
TTAATCGTAAAAATTGCATTCTTATTTTACACATTAATTAATACTAAAAACAAATAGAAAAAAATCAACATTTATGTATAATATGAGATGAAACATATTACATACCTTAGGATCTTTGTCATACAAGTGTTCGACAAATTATTCATAACCTTTAAGCTCACTATAAGCAATGTAGCGGAGAGAATATTTTTTCTTGATCCTTCATAAAGTCGTTTATTTGCCTTTTATAATAGAGATTCATCATAAATACCAGCATTGTCCCCATCCTCATCAGGCTGGGAAAACAAATCTTGGATCATTTGATTTGTCCCATCATCTTCTTCCATGGGATCATTAACTTGATTTGTCCCATCATATTCTTCCATGAGATCCTCATTTTCTTGGTCATGATGTTCCTCAACTTGTACAACATCATTTCTATTAATACTTGGTGCAATATTCTGCAGAAAGTTAGAGGGAAACTCTAACTTTATAATTACAAACAATCATGAAAAATTAGTGTATACTATAACAAACATTCAAACAATATATATACACATATATATAATTTTATATAAAATTGACAAAATAAAAAAAGATAATGAATATATAGCTAATTACCATGGGACGATATTCATTCGATTTGCCATCAATGTGCCTATATTTCCTACAATGTTTTGTAGTTGTTTCTATTAAAATTCTTACGAGACGTATGAGACAACATTTTTTACAAGGGAAATAACATCTACCATCACCCTTTTCACCCACTTTACTTTTTTCCCCACCTCTAACTATATTCTGCGACATTCTTCCACACAACTTCTGCACAAAAATACCCTTTCGGAACCGTCGTTGTTATAGAAATATTGTCGCAACATCTTTAAATCGTCAAATATTTATAGTTCAATTTTAGGTCACCATAATCTCAATTGCAACGACTGTGACCTAAAATATTTATTTTTTTTACCTATTTATTTGTCATATTTAATAGTCACTTATAACATTCACTTATAACGGTCATTCGTCGCTCTTGTGACGTACTTTGACCATATTAATTTAGACAAAGTACATTTGTCGAGATAGTGATGAATACGGGGTGGATTTAGAAAAAAATTGAATAATTGAACTTTTTCTCTTGAATTTTGCAACGAAAGAGTACTTTCATCGCAAGTAGTCATCACACATTTTACAATATGTAGTAGTGAACAATAGAGTGACATTGATTGGTTGATGTGGTAGTGACATGTATAGGTTGATGTGACAGTGGTAGTGACAGTGATAGTTATAGGTTGTTTTATTGGTGATAGTGGAAGTTACAAGTTGATCAATGGTGGTGACAGTTTGATTCTACACTTATATTTCAAGGCGATAGGATGAGGCAAGGAATGGGGGTTGTAGCCTCCTTTCGGTTGGTGCTGGAGAAATCAGGGAGTTGGAGATTCCTTCAGGTTGGAGCCTATAAATTAGGGGGTCGTAGCCTCCTTCTGGTTGGGTCTAGAGAATACAGGGAATTGGAGCTTCCTTCAGGTTGGTGCCTGTAAATAAGGGGGGCGTAGCCTCCTTCCAGTTACAACTGGATAATTCAGGGAGTTGTAGCTTCCTTTAGGTTGGTTCCTATAAATCAGTTTGTTGGTGAATCCTTCCATTTGATGCTAAAGAATTGGGAATGTGTTTCTTCATATGAATGTATTATTGATATATATAAGAAATCATTCCATGGTTTTCTCTCATTTGGGTTTCCATGTAATTTATGGTGTATTGTGCATGTGGTTATTTGATGTGATGATACTTCTTATGGTTATATGCTCATGATATATTGAATTCAATCATAAATGATATATTGTTGATAAATTTGAAGTTTATATATTTTGATTGAAAGTGGTAAAAAGTGCTCATATTAATTCATCCCCCCCCTCTCATTATTCCAACATGATATACAACAACACATTTTAGGTAGTCATACTAGTTAACACATGTCGTTGTCATTGCATCAATATTAAGTAAGCATATGGTTATAGCACAAAATTCCACACCTATGCATTTGTGACATGGCCTAACCCTTTCCCAAATATTTATAGACATTTTCCCATGTTACCTCTCCAAAATCATCTAAAAAACATGATTTATGAGCATATTCATAGGTTTCCCTAGTGCAAAGTGTGAATATCCACGATTCTCTAGATTGCAACTCGTTGATGCCCTCAAAAACCATAAAAAATAAAATAATCTCATGTTTTTGGGTGGGTTTTTCGATTGGGATTGTTTCCCAACGTCCCTTGCTCGTACACAACGAAATCCAACTCCACCAACCTCTTGGGGAAGAGATAAAATCACCCTTGAGGGATAAGGAGAGTTCAAGTCCCTTGGTACAAGATTATTCTGCTAGAATCTAGCAAGGCTCCCTTTCCTATAATCCTCTGATCAACACCACCTTGTTTCTGGAAACTCCTTTTCTATCATCTCTTTCTTATCTATATGGCTATTGGGTGTATCATTATCAGTATTTGGGACATCCAAGGAAGATTATAGTGGTTGAGTCAATCCTTGAAGGATTCTTGGAGGAACCCGAACAGTTGGCTTCAAGATGATGCCAAAGGTGAGACAAGGTTGTAAGTTACCTTTCTAATTTGGTGTTAATAGAAGAGTTTGTTTTCCCTCCTATCGTTTGTTCATTATATGTATTTTCTTACTAAGTGTACTTTCAATATGATATATGACATGTATACCCTTTGATTGTGTAACTACCTTCATAGCAACTCTGGTATCGTGCCCATTTTGCAGGTTACTTACAACAAAGGATCTAGATTTTCTCAAGAGAAAGGAGTGGGATCAACATAAAATAGAAGACCTAAGGTGCACCCTTTGTCCCTCATCCTTCCCTAACTTATCCTTGTAAAGTAGTTATTCTTTCTGTTTTTGTGTGCTTGTCTTGGAGGGAAGATTTCTATCTTCTCCATACAATCTTGATCTATTGTGATTTTGACCCATAATCACGGGGGAAATATCCCATCAACGGGATTGATGACCATACTGGGGATAGTCTCCTAGTTTGGGTCAATCTCTTAGGGTCTCTTGCTTGCTTGCCTTGTATTTTCTTTTGTATTTTCATAGTTTTTTACAGAGTCTTTAGTCTCTTAGGAACTGTTACCAAGTCCTAAATCCCTCTTTCTGGGAGTGGATTTTTATTTTTCTTAATAGACCTAGGCATCCATGAGTTACTGCACTACAGCCCGCATACATATGCATGTTGCACTTCTACATCCTGTGGATATTCGTGAGCTGCACTGCTAACAGTCGCGAACCTGTGTGAATTTGGAATTTTTAAAAGTTCCCCTTTCTTTATGGATTAGTACTTGATATGTTCAGTTGTTTAGGATGTCATGAGTCTCTTATTTGAATTTTTCTTTGTTGAAATATGAAAGTGTTTAATGCACACAGAGAAAAAAAATCTTGCTTAAACTATTTAGTATAAGGTTTGTTGGGTAGAATGAAAGAATAGCCTTGTTTGTCTGCATATCCAGATTCACTATCTTTTCAGTGATGTCTTGGATGAATTTTGTCTGTCTTTTTTCTTGCTTTCTACCTTGTTTCAAAAAGAAAAAAATTGCATTCCTGTGTTTTTATTTTCTTTTGTAAACGAAAAAGAAAAAAAAATATGATTGTTTGTTTGCTTCTCATTTATTGAACCCTTTCCTTTCATTTTGCAAGAAAAGAGGTAGTTACTTAGCATTCAAGTAGTTGCATTTTCTCATGCATTGGTAGTGGTAGCCTTTCAGTAAAAGGAAAAGAATCCAATACTACAATTTTTTCATTCTTGTATGCATTTGTTTTCATAAGAGAGAATTGTAAAGTGCATCTCAAGGTGTCTGAAATATTGCACTCAAACGTTTTGTTTTCATCTGAAAAAGAAAATAATTTTCTTCATAAGCGTAGTTGCATGCATTTTCACATGAATAAACTACATTGTGTTCTTATATTGCATTACTTTTGGAGTCAGTCTAAACATCACCAAAGTTGCATATGCACCCTTTCCGAGTAAAGAAAAACCTATTAAAATGAACGCATAACTAAAATCTATTAGAAAATTTCATTTTTATAGGGTGAATGAACAAGTTTAGGATAGGGCCTTGGGATAGGTTGGAGATTAAATTTCTCCAAGGCCATTAAACAAGCATAAGTGTCTGAGATAGGGAGTGAAGAATCCAGTTGTCATATAGGTTGGTCCGAAAGCTCCTCTAACACAAGAGTTAAACATGAGGTCATGTAAGGAATAGTCCAGGAGATTCCCCTCCATATATGGATCGAGTGTAGTGGATAGATTTTGTATTAGGGGTTTTGATTGTACCCATACCTCCAAGAGATGCGATGCTTCCGAGGCTTCAAGATTTGTTACCCTACCCACACTTTCGATCTCGACAGTTGAATGTACCCCCCGGGCACCGACTGCAAGATGGTAACCATAGTTGCCTCTCCTAGGTATACCACAAGGTGACTGTGGGGCTTTGTCGTACTACCCTAGGTAGGTTTTCTATCACACACTTAAGTACTATTGTAGGGTTCCTCGTGAAGCATGGGTACTTACACAAGATAAGGTTGATCTGTGGAGATTAGGATAATTGCTTCTCATACCTTCATGCATTGTTCCATGGGAATTAATCAACTTGTGCCTTCATTTGGAAGGGCCCGAGCCCACTTTGTTTTTTTTTCAATCCCAAGGCTTAATCCACTTGAGTCGGAATCTGGACAATTTTTTTTTTTTTTTGTATTTAGGGATTGTTGGAGTTACTTCACACACACCTAGGATTTATTTTTCCTAAGGTTTTTCCTTGTTTATTAGTTATAATTAGTCATTATCCAGTCTCCTATAATTTAGGGGAGAATATTCCACCTGGAGAATATTCTCTTTCAGTTTGACTAGTTGAGTTGAGTTTAGATGCTGCATTGGTTTTGTCACCATGCAACGTTGGGATCATCGCCATGATAATTTGACCTTTTCTTGGTATCATCACTAGAGTGGCACATTAACCTTTATTTCCTGAGTTAAATCCTCATTATTCTTTGTCCAATCAGTTAACTGAAGACTAGTTGACTAGTTAACTCAGACTAGGTGGCAGTTCACTCCCGTAACTTCTTGAGAGACTAGATTAGGTGGCAGTTTACTCCCGTAACTGTTGTTGTGTATCTAGATCACTCTAGACCACCACTATGGATCATTATTTACTCATGTATCCTATATCTATTGTAAATTATTCACTCTTTGAGTGTGGAATACGATTAATGAGAATTCTTCTATTCTTTCTCTCCTTCTTCTTTCTTCTATTCTATCTGCAAATGTGTGTATCATTTTTTAGCTAGATCTATTATGTGCAGGTTCAACACATTTACATGGTATCAGAACTGACGGACTATTAAGCAAAAGCTACACCAAATTATTTTTTGCAGGTACTGAAGATTGAAGAACACTGAAAAGATGGAATATATGTTTTACTCACCGATAATACTTCTCATGCCTCATAACTATTTGGAGTGGAAGCCAAAGACTCTACTTATTCTAAGAAGTATAGGATTATACCAAATAACCATGGAAATGGAATTAGATCCTGATTCTGCCGATTAGAAAAATGACTTTCTCAATAGACAAGATATGGCCATAGGATTTATTTGTTTGTCTATTTCCCCAAAAATTCTCCACCAAGTATGTGATGTCTCACAAGACTTCACTCCAAATGAATTATGGACCAAATTGGAGATTATATTTGGGAATAAATAATATTGTGAATATTTCATGCAGGAGGTTGAATAGATAGATCCAGAAGAGAAGCCATCAAAAGATCAAGCCTCTTATTATGAAGAGTCTTCTACAAAAGTATTTGCACAAATTTGTATTCCATTAATTGAAGATGATGTATACTCCATTTCAGATTTTTTTTCTAAAATTCATGTGGAATATATATGGCATGCATCTCAGGAGTCACATGCAGACACTTTTCCATGCACAATGCATGCATCTCAGGAGACAAAAAGGGAGCCACGCACATCAGACTTCATTATTATATTTTATGATCACAACTTGCAAAAAAAAAAAAAAAAAAATATTTGATTTCCTCTCAGGAAAATATCCAATTTCAAAAAAAACAATCTTCCGAAAAGGGGTCTGGATAGTGAAGTTATGATCTTTTTAAAATCAACAAAATTTTAGCATTTTTTCAGAAATGGCCGCATGGTTTTCAAAATTTCATCCAAACTTTATTTGGATATTTTTCATTACAAGAAGAGAAAGTGAATATGTGTGGACATATCAATGGTGAATCTACTTCATCATATCCGTGCAGACATCTACATCTTCAACAAAATCTTCAACGAGCACAAACTTGCATAGTTGTGAGGTCTTCTTGGAGTGAAGGACATGGTTGCTTAGCAACTGTTTTTAGTTCCTTATCATTTTTTTATGCATTGTAATTTTAGGGGGGGGTTTCCCATTGTTATTTTTCTTCATATGGGATATGATCGATGTATTATTACAATAATGAGTGTTCCATATATAGGGAACATAAGGTGACCATCCATAAAAGGATGCGTCCCTTGAATAATCAATAACTATTTGTTATTATCATTTACTTATTATATAATATATATAATAATCAATAATAATTATATTATTAATTATTATCTTTAGATAATGTCTTCCCGATGTTGTCCAAACATCAACACTCCCTCTCAATGAGGGAGACATTTTGCAACATGCCACTCTTGTCTTTGAAGTATACAAACTTCACCCTAGACTCATGACACTTGTCTTTCAGTCTTGGGAGACATCTCTCTCCCACCTGAACTGAGGAGAAACTCCTTATGCGACTCTCCCTCTGAGCCAATTAAATCTCTCTGAGATTAGGCTCACTTTGGGTCCGCATGTAAAAGAATATAACATCTTGAGTCTTTATCATTCCTTGTCAAATCACCATGACTAGGACAAAGACTACACCAGGATCTTTCACCACAGGAACACACCTATGAGTGAATGTCGGCTTCATGCTAACTGACACATGGAAATCTCTTCAAGCACCTCGAGTCCATATTATTCCTTGTCATGATCAAGGAAGGACTACGTCTGGGCCCATTTATCACAAGTGCACCTTTGTGATAAATGTATCCTATCTCCCTTGGTCTGCAGCTCAATGTAGGAGAAGTTATGCCCGATGTTGAAACATCAACACTCCCTCTTAGCTAGGGAGGTATCTTTCCATAGTAGTACACAACTATTGTCCAGAGACACGCAGTCTCTGCCAGTGGTAAAAAACCACCATAGTAGTAAAATATTTGTCACACATGGCACTCCCATGTGGACTTCTAGAGGCTACTCCCTCTAGGAACACTTAGGGTCAACTCCCCATAGTGTGAGACATCAAGGGTCAACTCTGTTGACATGTCCTCATGTTCTATGAACATGGGACGATGTGATAGAAGCCCAAATGCACTTATTCCTTCTCGAATAGGTGTTCCACTTATCCCTTCTAGGATAAGTGTCCTCACAAATCAACTCAACTCAATTCAAAGAGGAGTACAATCTGGAGAAATGTTGTCACACATGGCACTCCATGTGGACTTCTAGAGACTACACCCTCTAGAAACACTAGGGTTAACTCCCATAGTGTATGACGTCAAGGGTCAACTCCCTTGACATGTACTCATGTGCTCTCCACATGGGACATTGGGTTATAAGCCCAACTGCACTTATTCCTTCTCGAATAAGTGTTCCACTTATCCCTTCTTGGATAAGTGTCCTCACAGATAAACTCAACTCAATTCACAGAGGAGTACGATCTACAGAAAGTTTGTCACACATGGCACACCATGTAGACTTCTAGAGACTACACCCTCTAGAAACACTAGGGTCAACTCCCATAGTGTATGACATCAAGGGTCAACTCCCTTGACATGTCCTCATGTGCTCTCCACATGGGACGTTGGGTTATAAGCCCGACCACACTTATCCCTTCTCAGATAAGTGTCATCACAGATCAAATCAACTCAGTCACATAGGAGTACGATCTGGAGAATGTCTCAGGAATCTGCGAACATCAACACTCCCTCTTAGCAAGGGAGGCATTCTCTGCCACACCAAGTCTATCACAAAAGTACTTAAACTTCATCCTGGTTTGGTAAGAACATCAACAACCTACTCATCTGTAGGAAGGTACTACACCAATACTTCCTTCCTCTGCACCATGTTTTGGATGAAATGGTACTTGATCTCAATGTGATTCAATTTGTCATGAAACACTGGATTATCAGAGATATTCACACAACTTTGGTTACCATAATGAATAATGGTGGAGTCCATCACATGTTCAGATAGATCTGCAAGGAGCTTTGTTGGTAAATGTTTAATAGGCAGCATATGCTTGTCATTGATGGCAAGGACACCAGCGAAGATGGCATGAGTACAAGAAGAAGTATCAGAAGTATTTTAGGAAGATGCTACAGAGCAAGCTTGATAAGTTCAGAAGAGATAGTCCAGAGGATTGTTGGCAGGTTTAATAGGAAAAAGTGATCTTGTCATTAATGGCAGGATCAGAGTGTGCATTGATGGCAAGAACAACGATGGCAAAGATTAGCATGATCAACAACCCAATGATAATGGAAGAGGAGGAGCATCAGTGATCGTTGGACCCCATCCTGAATCCTCGATGACCGTCAGATATGAATTCAGACAAGAAGAACGTGCAAAAGAGAAGGATAGATCTTAGGCGTCATATCTGAGCGTAAGATCCGACCATTGTTGGATCAGGGAGAACCTGCACGTTCATTAAAGAGAAAAAAGAGGCGAAATGCAAAATGCTAAAATATGTTGGTCTGACTCCATTTCAGAGTTTCATAGATCGGGACTTGAAGGCTTGAGACCCTTCATCATAAGAAGGCGAAATCGTGAAGTGGAAAAATCGCGAAAAGCGAAATGGCAAAATGATCCTAGCCATTGGATCAAGGTGTGATCTAGGCCGTCAAATCCAGGAGGTGAATATGGCATACCACGTCAGAAAGGACAGGTGGAAGACTATGACATGTGGCACGATCAGACAATGACAAGTGTCAAGCTGGTTCAACATTTTAGGCATGTGTAAGTCACAAATCAGAGTGACACGTGGCATTTATTCGACACGTGTCAATCCACGTGTGACATCAACAGGTTTACATCACTTCAGGGTTTCATGAATCTCGACTTGGAGAGTCAAGAAACAATACCACAGGAATTGCGAGATGCGAATTCATGATGAGATCTGGACCATCAATACACCAAGAATGTGGACCGTCGATCTGAGCTCCATCTCGGAGTTTTGCCTATCGCGACTTGGAGTGACGAGAACCTCCATCACAGGAATCGCGAGATGCAAACTCATGATAATATCTGGACCATCAATTCACCAAGAACATGGACCATCGATCTGAGATCCATCTCAGAGTTTCGCCTATCATGAATTGGAGTGACAAGAACCTCCATCTAAGGAACAACGAGATGCGAGATCGTGAAAAGATCAGGATCATCGGATCACCAAGAACGTGGACCATTGATCTGAGCTCCATCTTGGAGTTTCGCCTATCGCGACTTGGAGTGACGAGAACCTCCATCTAAGGAACAATGAAATGTGAATTCACGTTGAGATCTGGACCGTCAATTCATCGAGATCGTGGACCATCGATTAGGGTCGATGAAGGTCATAAGTTCACGAAAATACTGAAAAGGTGAAATGGATGTAGCCTGTGGTCAGCGCGTGTGGTCACGTGGGGGAAGGACCTAGTGCAGAAGAGCTCCGCATCGGATTTTTGGGGATCGCGACTGGGAGTGTCGAGACACTTAGTCAAATGAATGTCGAATTATCGAATGTCGAAATGCTGAAATGAATGCAAGATCCCATGGAGCCAATCCAACGGTGTAGATGAACATGAGCATGATCAGAGGACTAATGTTGATCCTCATAGTGTAACTGCTAGAAACCATTGATGGTTTCTACCAGAGGATGAGAAGAGACTTCTGTGCGATTTCCAGAGGAGCTGAAGAGTTACAAGGAATCTGCCAGTGGAATGAAGACGATTCGTGGAGGAAATTGATAGTTGGATGAGGGTTGGAGGTCGTAACTGAAATGGAAAGGATAAGCTAGACTATGCCAGAGAAGATGAAGAGTCTAAACTGCCAAAGAGGCTGAGGAATCTCAGCAGAACACCCAATGATGTTGGATGCGTGATGGGAACCACCAGAGAAGCTGAAGAGTTGCGATGATCAGGCAGAGCACTCGAGACGTGGAGGATATCGGTGTGGTGTGAGTATGCAGAGGTATTGCACGCATTGCATGCACAAGGAGCACATAAGCTATAAGTACACGGTACAGAGAAGAGATGCAATTGTTGTTGCTGAGGTGAGGTAATGCATGTGTGAGGAAGTAAAGAGGGAGTGCAGCAGCTGAATTGAATAGAAGAGGAACTGTGCAGTGAAAGGACATGGTGCACAGAGCATATAAAGCAAAAGAACAGATAGCCCAAGTCATGTGTGCAGGAAGGCAGTGAGGCAGACAGAGCAACGAAATGCAGCAGAACAGTGATGAGTCTGGTAAGCCATTGTTGAACATTATATCACTGTAATGAGTTTCAGTAGAAAATATTTATAAACCAGGGTGGTAGGGAGGTGCTAGGGAGGACTGTTGTCCTCAGAGGTTCAAGTGAATTCTTGAACACAGGGAGTTTTAGCTTCCTTCTAGTTGGTGCTAGAGAAACCAGGGAGTTGGTGCTTCCTTCTAGTTGGTGCTAGAAAAACAAGGGAGTTGTAGCTTCCTTCTAGTGGGTGCTAGAGAAAACGGAGAGTTGATGCTCTCATCAAGTTACAGCTTGCAAAAATAGAGGTTGTAGCCTCACAATGAGTTGGTTCTCATATGTATGATAATGTAAAGAATGTAGATAATACTTATCGTATAAAGAAGAAGAGGTTTTTACCCTGAATGGGTTTCCTCGGGAAATATCTGTCTCTATGTTTCTCATATATGTGATTGATGTTGAATGTGTCATTGTTTATATCCCTGCATTATTGTGATCATCATTGAGTTCCTTGTAAAGTTTTTAAAAGAAGCATAATTGTTTAAGCACGGTAACAACTGATTCACCCCCCCCTCTCAGTTGCCAAACAATTGGTATAAAAGCAGGCCCCTTTTATCTAAGGGTAGATCCTAGAGCTTAAACATGTCAAGTCATGAAGGAAATTCAACCAATAAGGCTCCCTTGTTCAATGGAACAAACTTTGCCTTTTGGAAAGTTAGAATGAGAACCTACATAATGTCTTTAGGTGCAGATGTCTGGGATGTGGTAGATACTAGTTATGTAAAGCCAGTTGTACTAGCTAATAAGGATGACAAGATAGAATTTAGCTTCAACGCTAAGGCTATGAATGCTATCCTGAGTGGGCTTGCAGAAGCAGAATTCGTAAAAGCTATGCACCTAAGAACTGCTAAAGAAATGTGAGACAAACTCATTATCAGTTATGAAGGTAATGAGAAGGTAAAGGACGCCAAGCTTCAAACCTAAAGAACACAGTTTGAACAGCTGAAGATGAAGGAAGAGGAAATAGTTGGAAAATGATTTCTGAGAGTAGAAGAAATGGTAAATGCTATGAAATCACTTGGTGAAAAAGTTGAGGAACCTTCTTTAGTTCAAAAAATCTTGAGATCTCTCTCAGATAGATTCAACCTGAAAGTCTCTACCATAGAAGAACTTAATGATCTAAAAACCTTGGAGTTTGATCAACTTCTAGGAACATTGACTGCATATGAAATGAGAATAGTTAAAGATAAGCCCACCTCCAGAGAAACATCATTCAAAGCTGACAAGAATGAGGATTCTGAGACGGATGAAATTGAAGCAAAATTTGTGAAGAGACTCAAGAAGGGATCGGGAAAATACAAAGGTAAACTGCCTTTCAAATGTTTCAACTGTGGTAGGATAGGTCATTTTGCAAATAAATGTCCCCACAAAAGAAAGGATCAGAGATGTGATGATGAGGAGAAGCATAAACACAGAAATTTCTTTAAAGAGAATAACTTTAAGAAGAAAAGTCTCTGCGTAAACAATGGTGATGATCCTTCAGATGATGAAGACAATGACTCCCCTATTGAAGATAAATTAAATGACTTCATGCTCATAGATAAAGAGGACTATGATAATAACAACACAGGAAGTGATGTTAATGAAGAAGAAGTCGTGGTTGACATGGAAAGAGAATTGATCAGTGCACTGGAAGAGATTGACAGACTAAGAATTAAGAACAGAAAGCAAAGACAATTGCTGATACAATTCGAGAAAGACAGTAAAGGACTTGATGAGGACCTTGTCCTATTAAAAGTGGAATTATAAGAGGCAAATAAAATTGAAGATATTCTGAAACGACAGTTATCATAAAAGAAGGCTAGATGTGAAGCATTAGAACAAGAAGTAGTGAAAACTAGGAAAGAAATGGAGAATCAACAAAGGAATCCAAAGCTAAAAACTGGTTTGAGTTATGAAGAGGGATCAAGCAGTGGTAAGCCAGGAAATGAAGAACCCATCAAGTTTATCAAAAGTACAACAAATGACAACAACATACCTGCAGAAACAAAGGAAGACATTCAATCGCCCAGGACAAGTAAAGAAAAAGGTGTCAGGACTGAATCTGTAGGACAAAAAACCAATGCACTCTCTGTTGAAAGACGTCATCAACATGGAAGAAATCAAATTGCTCAGAAAAGACAACCCTTTTCCAAGTACAAAGAATTTTTCTATGGTTATTGTTTCTACTGTTCTAATTTTGGTCACAAAGCTGTAAATTGTTCCTACAGACTTAGACAT
>JZKD02S2059685.1:25884-42692 GCA_000966675.3 Picea glauca | reverse complement strand
GATTTTGTAAAGAAAATGACTCTTTGGTGAATTTGAATGAAATAAAGGATTGCTTTATGTCTCATCTGTCTTGATTATCATCTTGGTGACTTTACTTCTATCTTTACATTTATTTAAGCAATTGATATGTTCAGAAAATTCAATAAAAAGTAAATTTCCAGCAAGTTATTTATTGAAAAAAGACTAGCCTAAGCACTCATAATTAATACTTGTGAGTTAGGATGTTATTTTGTTGGTTATAAACCTAGGGTGACATTCCTGTCTATTCTGCTTTAGCCAAGCAGAATCTGAAAATTCTTGAGTAAGATCATTTCATATATTTTCTTCAACATTTATTTGGCGACCATACTGGGGAGATCTTCGATATCTCTCCGGTTAATTTTTATACTCGATTTTCATCGATACATCTTTCTTTTTCTGAAATTGATTCTTTCACTGTTTTGCTATTACTGATTGTTCCTGTTGCGAGGCAACCCAATTTAGAGCCCGGTCTCCAAGACCAGACCAACATTGATTTGAACTTGTTTCATACTATTTTAGACACTGCCAGGACCCGTGTTGAGCTTAACCATTCTTGGGCAGCAATTGAACGAGATATTAGTACTCAAGAACAATTGGAGGTTAGACGTAGACAACCTAGATATCAGCAGTAACCCTTTTGTTTCTTCAAGTTTTGGCCTTCTTTCATGTCCTTAGACTCTCGTGCTTCTAGAAGAAGAAGAGGCATGTCACCTAAAATCAATCCTATTGCTGAAATAGGAAGAAGGAACATTGTGTTATCTGCCAAAAAAAGTGCTCTAAGGAGAACTTTATTTGATTCATCCAACTCGTCTTTTTTGCCCTCGTCTATCATCGACAAGATGACATCTAGTGGAGGCTCTGGTGGCACTGGAAGTGCTCTGTCTTCTCAATCTTCATCATCAACCATGATTGGTAGCTTATAAAGCCACCATATCCCTATTCAATCCATTACAAACCCCACCAAAGTCATCAAGAAGTATGGGCTTTTTCAATTCGAGGAAGATGCCACAACCACACTATGGCATGTGTCCTCTCCTCTTAACCTAGCACCTGCTACTCGTCCACTTCCAAAGTTTAAAGAGCATTTGCCTAAGTTCTCAGGAAATAACAATGTCAGTACAAACAAACACTTGGTGGCATTTTCCAATGGTTGTCATAATATAGGGGCCAATGACAATGATACTTGAATGCGCCTATTTGTCAATTCCCTTGAAGGAAAGGTCGCGACCGACTTCTTTGACCTTCTTCCTAAGATTCTGTCTACCTGGGAGGAGTTAATCTATTGGTTCTGATCCACTTATGGGCAATCTAAAAGCCCTGCCGAGAATTTAAGGGAATACAATAACGTCACCTATAAAGATGGTGAGACCATCAAGTCTTTCAACCTGCGTTTCACCAAGTTATACAATCAAATCCTCGAACTTATCTGCCCTCATAACCAAGCCACTTTCATGCATTACTACAATGCATTGCCTTCCCCCTACCGTCATAGGCTTGAAGAAAAATCCATTGATAATCTTGGTTCCCCTCTGCATACTTGCTCAGAGTATGAAGAACAACTTGAAAGAACAAGTCTTGCTCAGGGAGACTCGGTTAAGCAGAAAAACATGTCTGCCCTCTTGCAGCTAGTACAAGATATGAACAATCGTATGATAGCATTCGCGCGAAAGGGTATTGTCTCCCCTTTCACCCCTGGAGCTTCATCTTCGTCTGCACCCCCCTTTAGAAATCCTGTTGAAAACAATTTTCAGCCTAAAGTTATCCTGCATCAGAGTTGGTGTAACTATTGCGAGGAACACCACGAGGAATCCACATGTGAGGTAAAGAAGAGTGTCATAGATAAGATCTTTGGTAAAACACCAGAAGCTACTATAGTTGTCCTAGATTTTGCAGAGCCAGAGGATGTCATAGTCATCAATACTAGAAACAAAGCTTATGCTTCCAAGGGAAAATTTGATCCTCCCCACAGTTCTTCTAGCCCGAGCTCATCCTCAACCATTGTTGCACTCCAGGTTCCTAAGGTCCCTGAGAGTCAAAGAATCACTCCCCCTCTCCCCTCTTCCAAATACAATATCTTAAATCAATTGGCCAACATCAAAGCAGATGCAACCCTCCTAGACATGGTTGTCGTCCCTGAACAACAGGTGCATCTGAAACAATTCATGCAAGGAAAAGCTTCAGTTGTAGCCGATCTTTCTGAAGAGGTAAACAAAGAGGATTCTTCTGTAAATAAAGCAGGTGTACATAACTTTAGATACCCTGTAAAAAATCCTCCTTTTTATATTTCTGTAAAGATTATGGATAAGATTGCCCATTGTTGCCTCATTGATGGTGGTTTGGGCCCCAATGTGATGTCGAAGATTATTATGGAAGAGCCAGGCTTGTCTTGTACAAATAAAAATGCCAGAAGCATGCTCTCCTATAATAGTCTACAAGAAACAACCATAGGCGAGATTAAGGATGTGACCTTGGTTTTATGCGCTCATCCCGAGATAAGAACAATCCTCAGTATTCAGGTAATCGATATGCCTGTAAGTAATTACTCAATTATCTTGGGAAGGGATTGGCAAGCCTTAACAGGTGGATACCTCTCACTCGACGGGACACATTTATCCGTTCCTCGTAATGGTAAGAACATCATAGTCCTTAGAGAGGGAAGAATTTCACCCTACATAGAGAGTGTTCTACAATCTAGAGTAAACTATATCGAAGAGGACCTAGGGGTGTATTCCATCTTTATTGAAGAGGATAATATTCCTTTGGAAAGAATCGATTTAGGTGATGATATGTTGCATATGCACTTTGATGGTTCACGCTCTAATGAAGGTAATGGGGCTGGCATTATTTTGGTTTCTCCTGTAGGAAAAATTCATAATTTGTCTTACAGGTTAGAGTTTGCCTATTCAAACAATGTCGCTAAATTCAAAGCTCTATTATTAGGCATTGAGAACGCCCCTAATCTTAGTTGTGGCCACCTTTTAGTTTTCGAAAATCTTGAGCTTGTTGTGAACCTGATACGTAGGATATGGTCTCCTAGCAACAAGTTGATCGAATGATACTCCCAAACTGTTTGGGCACTTACCTCGAACCTTCTATCTTTCAACATCACTCATGTTAAGAGGGAGTTGAATTCAATGGCTGAATGGTTAGCTGTCTTTGCAGCCTCTCATAATCAACAATTTTTGTCTCACAGGCCCGATTGTGCTTTTCAATCTCTATATCGTCCATATATTCCTGACAATGTAGGATCTTGGAAGGCCCTCCCTAACGATGAGAGCACTTGTGCTATCATTCAATATGAACTTCCTAAACCCGAGGAGATTATATCCATAGAAAATCATAAGATTCCTGAGGGCTTGACTCCTCCTGAGAGTTCATTTTCATTGAGTGATGTAGGCAATAAAGGAAAACATAAAGAAGAGGAGATACGAAAGAAGGTGGTTGAAACCATCTCCATGAATATTAGGACACCTGGATCTTCAACAAACATTAAAATAAATGTCCAGTGTTCTGATAAAGAAGAGATGAGGTCTGTCGAGCTACTTGGTGGATTTCAAAAAGTTTTTGCTTGGTTTAATGAGGATCTTTGTGGTTTTGATCTAAGTCTTATTCAACGTACTATGAAACCAACTAGTAAAAAACAAGGACTTGTTAACTCTACACTGAAGGCAACCTTTCAAAGGGAGTTGAGAGATTTCTTAAGGGCTGGAATATTTATTTTTAGTCCACCTTGAATGGGTTTCAAATTGGGAACCGGCCTCGAGGACCACTGATAATATTAGAACCTGTATTAGTCTTCGAAATTTTAGGCAAGCGATTATGAGAAATCGTTTCCCTCCTCTCAATATGGAAATGTTTATGCAACAGGTTGTAGAGTCACAGTTAGGGCCCTTACTTGATAGTTTGTTTGGTTACAAGAAAATCAAGGTAAAAGGGACATATATTCACAAAACCACTTTTATTACTAACTGTGATACTATGTCTTACAAATGCCTGCCTTCTGGCTTACTTCATGCAAGTATCACCTTTGAAAGGTCTATACACACAACTTTCGATGAATTGGTTAGTCTCCATGTTTATCTTGATGATTTAATCGTGTGCGTCAAAGGGCTGATAATTACATCAGAATTTCAAGTGTTGGGTCATTTCCAAATTACTTTTGTCTTGGACACTAACTCATACATTTTAAGGGATTTACAGAGGCAATTATTTTCCTAAAGCACTAACAGTCCTCACTTGAAGTATTGCGAGGGGCCAGCGTGAAATTTTTTGATGCTGATTGGATTTTCTATATACTAGTAGCCTAGCTCTGCTTTCAAATTTTGTGCTTCTTTTCTATGCTTTACATGCTTTGATTTCTGCCTTCTGAGTTGAGTTTTTGTTGCGTTTCTTTTCTGTCTTTTATTGTTGTTGTTTTAGTTTCTGCAACGTTAGTTCCACCATGATTTTGTTTCTTATTATCTTTAGTTAATTTGGTCAAATATGATGTTGGATCAATTATGCCACAGTGACACTCTGGCAAAGCATTGTTAGCCAATAGCAATCAAGCTTACACAACTGTTATGATGTCTCCTCTGAAAGGCTCTTGAAATTGTTATATATTTCCATTGTTGTTTTACAAATAATTGGTTACATCCCACTTCTTCTAACCATTTCTTCATCCATTGAGGTTTTGAGAGAAAGTAAAAAAATAAAAATCCTTGGAGTTAAGAGCAGATTCCAGTTGAATGATTATGCATACAGTGGTAAAACCCCTCATACTTATCACTTTTCATAAATTATTCCCAAATTCCCAGTCATCTCTCCATTAAATCCGCTCACTTCCCCTTGTTGCATAATCTTCCTAGTTATACCTTCTATGCTTGTTGTTTTCAGTCTACGAAACCGTGAGTTCTGAGTTCTAAATCTGTTGAAAACAAATTTCCCTGTGGATTCGTCAGTTTGTTGACAATTAAAAAATTGCAACTAAGTTTTTCCCGCAAAGTGTTGCTAAAGCCTATTATTATAAAAGCTAAATAATACTAGTAGGTGGGACCCCCTTGAATTATTGAAGATCAGATTTGTTCATAATTGATGTTTGTAATGATGTGCGACACAACTTACATGGTTGATGAGATGTTGTTTTTATTGGCTATGTTTTGAGCCTATGAAGTATTGGTTCTTTATGTTACTATGGCATGTTGATGGGTATTAAATCCCTTGACTCAACGGTAGGAACCAAACCCACCACCGAGGCCCAATTAGAATCTGCAACATTTGAAGATGAAATGGCTCTCCAGATCTTGCGATCTTGCCAGTTTATCAATGGGCTTTGTGTTTTCTTGTGAAGGCTCTTCCTTCAGTTAGGACTATTCTCTTTTGTGTTTTCTCTTGGGTGGGACTGGTAGGAGAAATGCAAGCCAATATAAACCAACTTGATGACAAACCAGATTAAGTTTTAACTATTGGGGAAGAGGCTGAGCTTGGGATAACCCGCTGCTCAAACATGCAGACAATGATTTTATACCACAGGCCTAGTACTAATACATTAACCATGTGAGCATCCAATTACTGTCTGAGAAACTAATTATTAGAAAGAAACCACGTATGTAATAAGTTAATGGAAAGAAAAATAATTCATCTTCCATAACCATTCATCACATAATAACACAATGATTTATCTTCATCATTTAAAGCAAAGAACATCAAAACATTGCACCAGATAACTTGACAGCAGAATCAATTTCTCTTACTCATTACTCTGTCATTCATGAAACATGATAGGAAGTAGTTCTTCTCCAAGTCCAATCACATGCATCTGATGAAAATAGTTTGTCTTTGGTCCGGAAGGACTTCTCAATTCCTGGCAGCTTCAAAATAATTCTTAACAACCAAAAAGACAGAGTTCTTACAACAACCATTGACCCCTAATTAATTGGTCGATGTATTTATTTACAACATAAAGCTTAACTGAAATTAACAGCTAATTACAGTTTAAGTAAAACAAAAAAATCGCCACGTGGCGTTATCTTCTAACAGTTTCTTTAACAGTCAACCCAAGATATTTCTTCGAAAGGGTGACTTTTCTCGTATTCAGTCCAGTTGATAAATAATTCTTCAGAAGTTTGGGCCCATGGAAACTTGTGTTATTCCATCAGAGCTGGATATATTCCCCTAATGTCTACTGCATGTGCACAGTACTTTAATAAACTGGAGTTCAACTATTGTAGCATGGTTCGTGCCCTGATAGAAGGTTATGTGAATCGTTGCACTTGCCTTGGCCTTGCATCGGTCTTCTTTGCGAGCTCTTCGGTCCATATCAAGTCTTGTTTGGCATGCAACTTGACCACGCCACTTAGGTCGATAAATTTATTGGGGGTGTCGAACTCGGGGAGCTCGATATCCTTCACTACTTTATTAATTTTATCCCAATGCTTCTTGCATTTGGTCCATTGCTCTTGGATTTCTCAGTGTGGGTCCCAATACATCTTAGCCCAGTACTCAGTTGATTGCTTCATGCGATTAAGACTACTTTTTTCCACCGTCTGAATGCCTTGTTCTTCCTTCTCTCAACCCTACTGGACTGCCTCAATGTATTCAAGTCTTTCTACCGCTTGTTGCGCCTTTTCATACCATCACTCCACCTCCTTGCATGTCACGAGTGCCATGAGAGTGTCCTCTTAGAAAGCATTTGTGTTCGTGGTTAACATGTGTCTTTCCTTTTGGAACTCGTTGTAAACTCATATGAATTCACCTTTCAGATACACAATGGTCTGTGTGGCGCCTTTATAGTATTTGGTCAAGTGGCGCAACTGTTCGAGCTCCTTTAGGGCGGCGGCTAGTTCCTTTTCATCTCTCTTGGCTCTATCCAAGGTGGCATCCGAAAGGGACTTTCCCACGTCGATCAGTTCAGGCGTTTGGGCATCTGTTGTGTTGATTAAGTTCTCCTCCGTAGTAACCAAGATGGAGTGATCCAACGTGATTTTTCTTTTCTTTGCAGTGCTCTGAACGATGGCCTTTCTTTTTTTATCGTAGGAGATCGCATAGATATCTGCTACTTCATGTACCGGCTCTGGTATCTACTGATCTCCCCATGTGAGCGTGTTTCCCAGGCCACCGGTGGTGTATATTTGTTCAAGATTGGGCTCTTGAACTTCCTTGATGTGCCACATGGGTCAACCTTCTACTTGTTGCTCGTCGGGGATTTGAGTATTTGGTAGAATAGAGACATCGGGTATAGACTCGTGAATTACTTGCTCGTTGGTCGCCGAATCATTGATTCCCTTTCGCGGGGTTTCTTTCTTTGATTCCTCCAATTCGAGCTTGTTCTCCAGATCTCCTTCGGTTTTCGATACATTGGGCCCCTTTGTGTTGAGGCCACTTTCGGCTTGTGTTTCCTCTTGCAAGACCTACTTGTCTTGAACTTCGAGCTCAGGAGAAGAAGTCTTCTCAGGGCTCTTTTCCTCTTGGACACGCACAGGGGTGTTGTGAGATGGCTCTGGGCTCTCGTCGTCACTATATATATGTATGATATTGCTCAGGGGATTACGCACTTGTGTTTCTATTGACACCCGACCTACCCCTGGTTGAATTGTCCCACCCACCAGGGTACTGACCGACAATGTTGTGGATTCAAGGTTGCCTGACCCGTTGGTGTTACCGGGATTTATAGAACTTGGGCCACTTGGCTCCGACGAGCCGCCTTCTCAGATACCAGTTGGAAGTGCAGGTGTTATGATGAGGTACGGATCATCCTACATCCGCTTCATTGGCAGTTGGCTTTGCTGCCACAAAATTTCACCCATCCCCTGTGCAACTTGAATTTCAGGGGAATCCCTGGTTTGTACTGGGGATTCTTGATAATCCCCTGCCGCTTCGATGTCTTCTTGGGGATTACCCATTGCTTCGCCTGGTTCAGATGCTATCCTTCCTTCCCGAGTCCTGAGAATCTCTTGAGTTGTCTGCTCCAAGGACGTCACTTGCTCTTCCTAGCTCATGGCCTTGAACCTGGTTGTTCGAGGGTTAGTTATCCTTGCCACCACCTCGTTCCAGTCTTGAGCGTTTTCAATGAAAATTTCATCTTCAAACCGGTAATGGGCATAAGGCCAACAGGATGATACATCTGATGCATGTTGTAGGACCAGGCCCTTGGGATCGTGTTTGCGAAAATGACTAGTTTTGAACCAGAATTCCAATTGGCTTAGCCCTTCTTGCTTAGCATGTGCGATGACCATGTAGAAGCCAATATGAAACCCATAGGGTATGAAGGCCTGGTTCTTATCTTTTAATAAAGTGGCATTATATCCTTGCAGAATGGTCTGATAGCAAATTTCCCCTAACACTGGTCGATCGGGAACATAAATGGATAACAAATGGGGTGCCCCTGTGGCGTCGAAAACCCTGATGTAGGTCTCGCGTTATTCTAAATACTATTGACCCACTTTCGATATAATATTTTTTGCTTCATCCGACAGCCTTGGGCACTCTTTCTTGAACAACAAAGAATGAATGCGTGCAATAAACTGATCACATATAAGAGAATAGGATTTTTTGTACCTGTTTTCCCATAAGATGTTGAAGTATACATGGACTCGTAGTTCGGTGGAGTGCTAATTTAAGTTCATTCCAGAAAAAACAATCCTGGAGCAGATGACGTCCAGTGGATACGAGGCCATGTAGAAGGAGAGGGTTTCTCCCTCTTTCGATATATGGGCTTGTCGTATACAGGTACTTAGCTGTTTGGAGATGATGGCACCCCAATTGAAGCTCATGCCTGAAATGGCCACCGTATAATCTAGAGGCATCCAAGCCTTTGAAAAATGGGAACAATCTTTCTCCCCATGCAACCTGCAGAGAAGAGCCATCAGGTATATGTATGGTTCCCTTAGATTGTTCGTCGGATACCAGCCAATAATCTGGTTCATGAATTTTTTGTCTTCCCTCCACCATGATGCCATGATTTTGTTGGTGTCATGTGCTACATAGAAACTTACAACGAAATCAATGCTCAGCTTTTCTTCTGGCTCCTAGAGCTTGTGGTAACTCTGGACCTCTGAAGGTAAGAAAACCCAGACACATTCACCATTGTCGTCATTAATCAAACATTTTTGTGCATTAGTGTGGTCAATGAGCCACTTTAGGAGCTCAATGCAAGGGAACACCGAAGTCCGGCTTGCCACCATGTGTAGATAGGCCCTGCGAATATTTGGGAGAACATCATCATCGAGTCTTTTTGTATCAGGGTCATTGTGCAGGGTATACTTGAGGGGTTACTCCTTCTTGATTTTCTTAAACAATTCTTCCCATCGAGGCAATGTTGTTTTGGCTCCAATGTTTGCCTCTATGTCTCTGAAGGCCGGGAGCTAGACGAAGGCCTTCTTGGTGGCTGTCTTAATGACGGGCACCGGCTTGGGAGCAAATTCTAATTGTTTTACAACTGCTGGGGAGGAGCCCTCTCATGCTTCTACTTCTTGCAGCTTTGGTGCTCTTGGGGATTTCCTAGTGGAGGGTTTCTTCGGAGGCATTATTCCTGCAATTTAAACGACCCTTTAAACAGGTGTACATAGCAGCGTTGGGTGGGAACACAAAAAAAATGAAATGTAAAACACCACAAGTGGATACATACATGTAATGCTTGCTAAGATAGTTGTCTAATACTCACTGAACCTTGGATACCTTCTTTGGATTGTTAGCCTCGCTCTTCTATGTGTTCTGAATTCCTGGCCACACAGAATAAGATCACACATAATGACTCGAAAGAATATGACTGGAGAGATTCTATCCATCGTATCAATCAGTTAATACGAGTAATGAATGCAATTCAAAATAAACTATTTTCAGATCTCTATGAGTAAATTCTAACTGGCTGACGATGGAGGAAGATGCATTGTATCGGCAGGCTTAAACAATCTCTTTTGATTCGCGCATGAATTAGCAACTAATGCGTGATCCACGAATTATCTAACATTTTAAATGTGTCATACCTAACAAATCTAAGGGTTAAAACATCTCATCATGTCGTGTCTCTTTGATGTGGAGATCAGAGATCAACTACTGCCTTTGTACATACTTCTACTGGTATCCTCCTGATAAAAACTTTCGACGTCGATGATATCAGGGATCGGTGATCGGGGAAAGTTCAAGTGCGTAGCTTCTTGGCGGGTTATCATCTTCGTAACCTTCCGTTGTCGAACACGTTTTGGGAGTTAGCGGTTGGCGATACCACTTTTCTCCTTCCGTGACACTTACTTTTCATTTTCTTACTGAAGTCAAACAGATTGGTCTTTAGTGATATTCCTGTCGAAGCTTATTCACAGAAAAGAGAGACTTCCGTCCACCGACGCTGATGAATATCGACGTGCAGTTATTTTGAACTTCTCAAGTGATTTTCATCACATTTGACCTTTACCAATGCCGAACTTCCTAAGCGTGTTGGGGAAAGCTTTAGACTGTCGATTCCTTAAGTAGTTGTTGAGTCCCATTTAAAGTTAAGATGATTATTTGTTGTGTGTTCGAGCAGACTTTAAACAATTTTAACATGAAACATAAAATATAAGCACAGGCATCGGTTTCATACTGAAGTGAAAATGGACAGTACAAAGGATCAAGTGGTACCCAAAAAGTAGAAATGGACATAGACTTTTTAGGGCGTGTTGAGTGCTCAACAAATGATGATTCACTCGGCGAAAGCAGAATCTCTCTTCTTCCTTTTTTTTTTTTTTTTAGTTTTATTGGAAGTATTGTTTTAAGGCTTGGCCATTTACTGGGAGGGCGTCAGGTTCCCCCTTCATATTCTGCAACTGATAAGTGCTTGCCCTGATCTTCTCAACCACCTGGAAAGGTCCAAGCCACAGATTCTGAAATTTAGAATGTTTCCCTTTTGGTTCATTTTCTCTATTCCACTTCGGGACTAAGTCTCCCACTTCAAAGCTCTTTTCTTTAGCCTTATGCTTACCGAACCATCTTTTCACTATTTGTTGGTGAGAAAAGTGTTAATTCTTTGTTGCATGGCTGATGAGGGTTCTTCATTGGAATCTTGAGTCAATTGAAGAGATGGAGGATAGAGCCCATTTGGGAGGATAGCTTCTTGCCCGTAGACCAAAAAGTAAGGGGAATTTCCTATAGCTTCTTTGGGTGTGACCCTATCGGCCCATAGAGCATTATGAAGTAGATTATGCCAATTTCTTTGGTTATCTACAATCGTCTTCTTCAATATTCTTACGAGGTTTTTATTAGTTGATTCTGCCACACCGTTTCCCTGGGGATAATAATTTGTAGAGTATTTAATTATGATTCCTTTGTCCAGAGCAAACCCCATCAATAGGGTGGAAGAAAAGTAAGCTGGATTATCAAAGACTAGAACAGAAGGGACACCAAGCCTCGTGATCAGCTGTTGTTCTATGAATTGGATCACTACCTTCTCATTTACATGAATCAGATGAATGGCCTTTGCCCATTTCATGAAATAGTCGGTGACAGTAAGAATGTACTTGTGTAGTTTTGAAGAGCTAGGTGTAATTTCTCCTATGATATCCAACCCCCACTGCTCAAAAGGCCTAGAGACAGTCACAGGTTGGAGTGGGACTACTGCCCTCTTCTTCTTTCCAGCGCTTATTTGACATGTCTTACAGTTTCTAGCGTAAGTATGAGCGTCTTTGAACAAGGTGGGCCAATAACAGTCGATTCTTAGAATCTTATGAGCGGTGGTGTTTCCTGCGAAATGTCCCCCAGCGGGGCCATCATGGAGTTCTTTTAGCACTTTGTCTGCATCTCCACGTTCGAGACATCTTAATAGTACTCCATCATAGATGATCCGGAAGAGCACCGAATTTATAAGGCGGTATTGTGCAGATTTTAATCTAAGGGCTCTCCTTTCCCTAGGGTTGAGGTTTTCGGGACAAGTCCCATGATGTAGAAGGTATGCTACTTCACCACACCATAATGCCATTTCGTTCTCCCATCCAAAATCTTCATTTACTTGATCTTGGGCTTCGGCTGCAAGCTTGCACCTTGTCCTTTTACTAGTTTGGTAGGTTTTATATCTAGATCAAATTCCTGAACTACGACCATCTAGTTACCTCTTCTTTCCCCCATTTCTTGTTGGGTAAACAAGAATTGAATTGCAGGGTGCAACACAATTACTTTAGTGTGATTATTGAGGATGTAAGACCTAAAATGCTTTACCGCCTTATAAACTGGGTAGGCCTGTTTTTCTACAGCAGGATAATTGAGCTCAGCTCCTTGAAGATTAGTACTCATAAATGACACTGGGGCTTCATTGTTGTCATCATCCTTCAAAGTCAAAACTGCAGCTAACGACTGGTCGGAGGCGAAAGTATAAAGGGAAAAGTCCCTATTCAAATCATGACTTCGCAACACCAGGGCTCGGGATATGGCAGCTTTGATATTGTTGAAGGCATCCTTTCGCTCATCATCCCACTTAAATTCGACATCCTTGTGCATCATCTTTTGTAAGGGTTTGATGATCTTTGCAAAGTCACGAGTGAACTTCCTCACAAAATTGATTTGCCCAAAAAAGGATTGCATAAATTTCTTGTTATGGGGTAATGGAAGTTGAGTTATGGCCTTAATCCTTTCTAGGTCTATGGGAATCCATGCTTGAGATATAATGTGACCTAACAACTTACCTTCTTCGACACCGAAGATAGTTTTCTTTGGGTTTAAGGATATACCGTATTTCCTACACCTTTTGAAAATCTGAGTTAGGTGTTGGATGTACTCTTATCTATTCTTCGAATACACTATCACGTCATCTAGATACACTACCACACATTTATTGATTAGTCCCCGGAAAGCCATGTCCATCGCCCTTTGGAAGGTCACTCCTGCGTTAATTAACCCGAAAGGCATGCGTTTATAAGCGAAGGTTCCCCATTTAGTTCGGAAGGTGGTTTTTAACTAATCTTCCTCTGAAACCAAGACTTGGTTGTAACCCGAGAACCCGTCTAGTAGAGAGAAGATCTTCGAGCCAGACACGATTTGTAGGAGTTGTTCCATCAGTGGGACTGGGTAATTGTCTTTTTCTGAAGCTCTATTGAGGTTCCTAAAATCTACGCATAGGCGGATTTCTCCCGACTTTTTCCTCACCAGAACAAGATTCGCTACCCAGGCGGAATGTCTAACCTGGAAAATGATCTTGGCATCTAAAGGCTTCTTTAATTTCTGATACATGAGAGGTTCCAAGGATGGGTGATACTTTCGGACCTTCTGTTGGAAAGGTTTCACTTCGGTTTTTAACGGGATGGTGTGTTGAATGATGCGGGTATCATACGTTTTTAAATCCCTATAGGACCACGCAAAGACATCCTGGTATTGTCTAAATAATTTGAGGTAGGCTTTCCTCTCTTCCTTAGACATAGTCTTGCTGAGATTCACATTCTTTGGGTTTTTCGAGGTTCCAAGATTTATAGTTTCATGCAGGGGATAAGAGCTACCAATATTTGCGTTTTTAGGTCCCTTAAATCGCTCTTTCAGATCAAACAGATTTTCTATATTAGCTATCCCTTTCGGGATTGTGTGAGCCTTTGATTTATCCATAGGTTGTCCTGTCCGAGGATCGGTTTCTGTTGATTGCTCTTGGAATTCTTCATCGTCAATAGCGAGATCTTTGAAATTGTCTTAGTCGGTCAAGAAGTTTATGATTTGTTCATCTCCTTCGAAGACTTTCCAGTTGGAAATGTTATTGGGTACCAATGGTTTGTAGAGCAGCTCCTCAGTGAATTGGGAGGCTTCATAATCCTCTAAAGGTGACAGCCTGGAAGCGGCTGTGGCCAAGGAGTTAGCAAAAATATTTTTTGCTCTGGGGATCGCTATGATATTGAAAGCTTCAAAGTGCTCTATTAACCTATGCACCTCCTATTGATAGTTCTTCAAGTGCAAAGAATTACAATGTATAATATCTCTTGTCTAACAATAATTTTAGAGTCTCTGAAAACCTTCAATTCTTTGACATTAAGATCTATGGCTTTCTTTAATCCTTGTACTAGAGCTTCATATTCGACAGTGTTGTTGGTACACTCGAACTCTAGCCTATAGGACATGAAATGACGTTTACCTTTGGGATTGATGAAGATGCACCCTGCTCCTGACCCTTCTTACGATTTAGATCTATCGAAATAGAGGGTCCAAATTTATGAGCGAGAATCGCTATTTTCGTTTCCCTTATTAGTTTCTTGCTCCCTAACCTTTTGTTCTGCAAGCTCTAGTGTAGGGTTTTGATAGAAGAGGGTGTATCCTATCGGTATCGATAATTTCTCTTGAAAAATCAATTCGGAGTTTTGGGTAAGAGGAACATCGGATAAGAGAGGAGTGACGTTTTCGAAATAAGAGTCGTGGGAATAATTGCCCAGTATGGGGAAATCTGTGGACAAGGGTTCGTTCGGGGTTTCTAGATCAGTTACCGTATGTTTCAAATATCTCTCCCTATCGATTTTGATCATGTTCATGTATCCCTTCAGTGGTAGCCAAAGGTGTGGCCATTCTGTACTGAAGTACCCGTTTAGCTTTTCAGACCAATCTCGACTCAGTAATAGCCCATATGCCTCTGGGATATCTACTACGATGATATCAATCACTTGCACGAATGTGGGGTGTGTCGATATTTTGATCATCACATCTCTGAGTTATTCTATGACCTTGACCTGGGTCCTATCTAGTTGTATGACATGCTTATCACTTTTGAGAGGTATGGCATTTAAGTTTTTGCAAATAGACAAGGGCATAACGTTGGAAGATGCTCCAGAATCTACCAAATAGTTATGAAGGTTTCTATTGAAGATTTTGAATGTTAAGAGGAATGGTGGGACAAAAGGCTTTTCCTTTCTATCTCCTGAATAGGTGTTCATAGTTGGTTTGCTCGTTAGATTTGTGGGAGACAGATTCTTTTCTGGACCATTACTTGTCGTGAAGTTTTCTGTCGAATTCAAAGCCTGTAACAGAAAGTCCTTCTATTGAGGAATCCTGCATATGTCCATAACTGATATATTGGCCTTTAGCTTCTTCAAATCTTTGACCACGTTGTAATCTAATTTGGGCGATTCCCGGGTATGAATGCTTACAGGTTTTTTATAAGGAGCGAAAGATATTTTTGGATGATCGAGAGTTATCTTACTTTTCGAAGCCTAGGAGGTGTCGGTATCTTTTGAGCTGGGCAGACCCTTACTACATGTCTATATCACTGAAACTTCCACAGGTTGTTCCCGAGACTCAAACATGTCATCGAAAGGCATGATGAGGTCGGGATCCTAGATCAACATGGTTGTATCTCGTGGTGGGCCAATCTCTTACTGGTCATCAATATTCATGACCGAGGCGTTTGGCTATTCGGACAGGGAGACTTCGCTTAGAAACCGATTAGCCATCAAATTCATGGCATGTACTCATTGAGGGCAGTCTCTTTCGGAGTGGTTTTCCTGATGATAAGTGCAGAGAAAACCAGACACGACATTCTCTAGATCAATGTTTAAGTTGGCCGGGGGAGGTTCAATTGCTTTGAAAAGCGAGTTTCTTTTAAAGAAAGGCTTATAGGGCCTTTGGCCTTCGTTTCCCTCTCCGACATTTCTGTTCATGTCTATGATATCGTTTGATAATTTCTTAACCATGCATTGTAGATCTTCTATATCTCTATTACCTTTGTCCGAAGTTTGTTCAGTCGGTTTTCTCGACGGTCTAGTCAAAAGGAGTCCTCTCCTGGGAGGGGGTTGGGCTTCTTTCTTTACTAGAGAGGCCTGGCCTTCTTTACATCCTTTCATCTGGAATTCTATTGTCTTGGCCTCTTTAAAATTTTCCGCCAGGGTTTTCTTAGCGGCTCTCTTTACAAACATAGAAATAGAAGTCGAGAGTGCGTTAGCATAAACCTCGATCTGCGACTCTTGAGTTGGTTTTGCCACAGGCTGGAATTTGTTCAAAATGGTCGTGAATCTTTGATTGAAATATTTGACCCTTTCTTTCGGACTCATGGTGTTGCGAACAACATAGCCATCAAAGCTCCCGTAGTAGTTTCCTTTGCAAATTTATCTATAAAATCTTTCTGGAACTTGGTCCAACTAGTTATAGATCCTACTGGCAGATTAAAATACCATGTGGAATCTGAATTCTCAAATGTGTAGGGGAAAATTCTGTAGACTACGTCTTCATGTTGAACATTCATGAGTCTAATCACAAGTATGAACTTCTTGATGTGATCTTCAAGTAAACCTGAAGTATCGGGGTCGTACTTGGGAAGCAACTTCTCCGGGCATCGGGGAAGACTATGTACTCCTCTAGGGATGGCCACGACGTCCCTGGCCAACCAAGGTTGGTTGTTCTGAAGTGGGATTTCCCTTTCTTCTTCATGGTTATTAATACCTTCCATATCTTCGGAATCCGAGTTGCACTCTTCTTGTTCCGAAAAGTCGTTTGGCTCGGAGACGTCGCCGGCTGGCATTTCAGATATCAGATCAAAAGCTTCTTGGATTTTGGTAATCACAAAATCTATTAAGTCTTCTACAAAGTGTACAAAAACCTCGTCGGGAGTGCTAACCATTGGTCTACTTTGTTGTTTTCTTCAAGGGAGGATGGGAGTTAAGGACAACGCACTGATCTATTGGGTGTAGGCTCTTGTGATTCTCCTGATTTGATTCACTTCCTTGTGAAGAAGGGCGTAAGGTATTTTAGGGTGAAAAGGTTCTTCCTCGGGCTGGGGTGAGTTACCCGCTTCGGGAGTACTCAATGTGTGTGGGTTGTTGAATGACTAGCCTTGCATGTGGACCGTTATGAATCTGTAGGTTGTTCGAAATGCTATATACAAA
>JZKD02S2059685.1:0-25874 GCA_000966675.3 Picea glauca | reverse complement strand
TGAGAGTTATCTTACTTTTCGAAGCCTGGGTGGTGTCCGTATCTTTCGAGCTAGGCGGACCCTTACTACATGTCTATATCACCGAAACTTCCACGGGTTGTTCCCGAGACTCAAACATGTCATCGGAAGGCATGATCAGGTCGGGATCCTAGATCAACATGGTTGTATCTCGTGGTGGGCCAATCTCTTACTGGTCAGCAATATTCATGACCGAGCTGTTTGGCTATTCGGTCAGGGAGACTTCGTCTAGAAACCGATTAGCCATCAAATTCATGGCATGTACTCATTGAGGGCAGTCTCTTTCGGAGTGGTTTTCCTGATGTTAAGTGCAGAGAAAATCAGACACGACATTCCCTAGATCAATGTTTAAGTTGGTCGGGGGAGGTTCAATTGCTTTGAAAGGTAGGTTTCTTTTAAAGAAAGGCTTATAGGGCCTTTGGCCTTTGTTTCCCTCTCCGACATTTCTGTTCATGTCTATGATATCGTTTGATAATTTCTCAACCATGCATTGTAGATCTTCTATATCTCTATTACCTTTGTCGGGAGTTTGTTCAGTCGGTTTTCTCGACGTTCTAGTCAAAAGGAGTCCTCTCCTGGGAGGGGGTTGGGCTTCTTTCTTTACTAGAGAGGCCTGGCCTTCTTTACATCCTTTCATCTGAAATTTTATTGTCTTGGCCTCTTTAAAATTTTCTGCCAGGGTTTTCTTAGCGACTCTCTTTACAAACATAGAAATAGAAGTCAGGAGTGCGTTAGCATAAACCTCGATCTGCGACTCTTGAGTTGGTTTTGCCGCAGGCTAGAATTTGTTCAAAATGGTCGTGAATCTTTGATTGAAATCTTTGACCCTTTCTTTCGGAATCATGGTGGCTGCGAACAACATAGCCATCAAAGCTCCTGTAGTAGTTTCCTTTGCAAATTTACCTATAAAATCTTTCTGGAACTTGGTCCAACTAGTTATAGATCCTACTGGCAAATTAAAATACCACGTGGAATTTGAATTCTCAAATGTGTAGGGGAAAAGTCTGCAGACTACGTCTTCGTGTTGAACATTCATGAGTCTAATCAAAAGTATGAACTTCTTGATGTGATCTTCAGGTAAACCTGAAGTATCGGGGTCGTACTTGGGAAGCAACTTCTCCGAGCACCGGGGAAGACTATGTACTCCTCCAGGGATGGCCACGGCGTCCCTGGCCAACCAAGGTTGGTTGTTCTGAAGTGGGATTTCCCTTTCTTCTTCATGGTTATTAATACCTTCCATATCTTCGGAATCCGAGTCGCACTCTTCTTCTTCCGAAAAGTTGTTTGGCTTGGAGATGTCACCGGCTGGCATTTCGGATATTAGATCAAAAGGTTCTTGGATTTCGATAATCACGAAATCTATTAAGTCTTCTACAGAGTCTACAAAAACCTCGTTGGGAGTGCTAACCATTGGTCTGCTTTGTTGTTTTCTTCAAGGGAGGATGGGATTTAAGGACAACGCACTGATCTATTGGGTGTAGGCTCTTGTGATTCTCCTAATTTGATTCACTTCCTCGTGAAGAAGGGCGTAAGGTATTTTAGGGTGAAAAGGTTCTTCCTCGGGCCGGGGTGAGTTACCCGCTTCGGGAGTACTCAATGTGTGTGGGTTGTCTATTGAATGACTAGCCTTGCATGTGGACCGTTATGAATCTGTAGGCTGTTCGAAATGCTATATAAAAATATATACTCAGCCATTCATTCTCAGGCCCTCTTTCTAGCGTCAATTTTGTTGATGGGTATTAAATATCTTGACTCAACAATAGGAACCAAACCCGCCACTGAGGCCCAATTAGACTCTACAGCGTTTGAAGATGGAATGGTTCTTTAGATCTTGCAATCCACCTAGTTTATCAACGAGCTTTGTGTTTTCTTGAGAAGGCTCCTCCTTCAGTTAGGACTATTCTCTTTTGTGTTTTCTCTTGGGTGGGACTGGTAGGAGAAATGCAAGCCAGTATAAACCAACTTGACGACAAACCAGATTAAGTTTTAACTATTGGGGAAGAGACTGAGCTTGGGATAACCCACTGCTCAAACATGCAGACAATGATTTTATACCACAAACCTTGTACTAATACATTAACCATGTGAGCATCCAATTACTGTATGAGAAACTAATTATCAGAAACAAACCACATATGTAATAAGATAATGGCAAGCAAAATAATTCATCTGCCATAACCATTCATCACATAATAACACAATGATTTATCTTCATCATTTAAAGAAAAGAACATCAAAACATTGCACTAGATAACTTGACAACATAATCAATTGCTCTTACTCATTACTGCATCATTCATGAAAATATGATAGGAAGTAGTTCTTCTCCAAGTCCAATCACATGCATCTAATGAAAATAGTTTGTCTTTGGTCGAGAAGGACTTCTCAATTCCCGACAGCTTCAAAATAATTCTTAACAACCAAAAAGAAAGAGTTGTTACAACAACCATAGACCCCTAATTAATTGGTCGATGTCTTCATTTATAACATAAAGCTTAACTGAAATTAATGGCTAAGTGCAGTTTAAGCAAAGCAAAAATCGCCACATGGCGTTATCTTCTAACAGTTTCTTTAAAAACCAACCCGAGATATTTCTTGGAAAGGGTGTCTTTTCTCGTATTTAGTCCATTCTTCACAAGTTTGGGCCCATGAAAACCTATGTTGTTCCATCAGAGACACATATATTCCCCTGATGTCTACTGCATGCGCCCGGTACTTTAATAAACTAGAGTTCAAATGTTGTAGCATGGTTCAGGCCCTGATCGAAGGTTCTATGAATCATTGCACTTGCCCTAGCCTCGCATCGGTCATCTTTGTGAGCTCTTCGGTCCATATCGAGTCTTGTTCGGCATGCAACTTAACCACGTCACTTAGGTCGATAAATTTATCGGGGGTACCGAACTCAGGGAGCCCGATATCCTTCATTACTTTATTAATTCTATCCCAATGCTTCTTGCATTTGGTCCATTTCTCTTGGATTTCTCGGTGTGGGTCCCGAGACATCTTAGCCCAGTACTCAGCTGATCGCTTCATGCGATTAAGACTACTTTTTCCCACTGTCTGAATGCCATGTTCTTCCTTCTCTCGACCCTACTGGACTGCCTCAATGTATTCAAGTATTTCTACTACTTGTTGCACCTTTTCCTACCATCGCTCCATCTCCTTGCATGTCACAAGTGCCATGAGAGTGTCCTCCTGGAACTCAGTTGCGTTCGCAGTTAACAGGTGTCTTTCCTTCTTGAACTCATTGTAAACTCCTTCGAATTCACCTTTCAGATACACAACAGTCTGCGTGGCGCCTTTATAGTATTCAGTCAGGCGGCGCAAGTGTTCGAGCTCCTTTAGGGCGGCGGCTAGTTCCTTTTCATCTCTCCTGTCTCTATCCAAGGTGGCATCTGAAAGGGCCTTTCCCACACCGATCAGTTCAGTCGTTTGGGCATCTGTTGTGTTGATTAAGTTCTCCTTCGTAGTAACCAATATGGAGTAATCCAACGTGATTTTTCTTTTCTTTGTAGTCCTCTGAACGATGGCCTTTCTTTTTTTGTTGTAGGAGATCGCATAGATATCTGCTACTTCATCTATTGGCTCTGATATCTGATTATCACCCCATGTGAGCATGTTTCCCAGGCCACCAATGGTGTATATTTGTTCAAGATTGGGTTCTTCAACTTCCTCGTTGTGCCTCTTGGGTCTAGCTTCTACTTGTTGCTCATCGGGGATTTGAGTATTTGGCAGAATAGAGACGTCGGGCATAGAGTCGTGACTTACTTGCTCGTCGGCCGCCAAACCGTTGATTCCCTTTCACGGGGATTCTTTCTATGATTCTTCCGATTCAGGCTTGTTATCTAGATCTCCTTCGCTTTCTGATACATTGGGCCCCTTTGTGTTGAGGCCACTTTCGGCTTATGTTTCCTCTTGCGAGACCTCCTTGTCTTGAACTTCGGGCTCGGGAGAAGAAGTCTTCTCAGGGCCCTTTTCCTCTTGGACATGCACAAGGGTGTCATGAGATGGCTCTAGGCTCTCATCATCACTATATATATGTATGAGCTTTCTCAGGGGATTAGGCGCTTGTGTTTCTATTGACACCTGGCTTGCCCCTGGTTGAATTGTCCCGCCCACCGGGGGACTGACCAACAATGTTGTGGATTCAGGGTTGCCTGACCCGTTGGTGTTACCGAGATTTATAGAACTGGGACCACATGGCTCCGATAGGCCGCCTTCTTGGATACCAGTTGGAAGTGTAGTTGTTATGATGAGGTACAGATCATCCTGCATCTGCTTCATTAACAATTGTCTTTGCTGCCAAAAAAGTTCACCCATCCCCTGTGCAACTTGAATTTCAGGGGAATCCCTGGTTTGTATTGGGGATTCTTGATAACCCCTTGTCACTTCGATGTCTTCTTGGGGATTACCCATTGCTTCGCCCGGTTTAGATGCTACCGTTCCTTCCTGGGTCTTAAGAATCTCTTGAGTTGTCTGCTCCAAGGACGTCACTTGCTCTTCCCAACTCATGGCCTTGAACATGGTTGTTTGAGGGTCAGCTATCCTTGCCGCCACCTCATTCCAGTCTTGAGCATTTTCGGTGAAAATTTCATCTTCAAATCGGTCATGGGCATAAGGCCAATAGGATGATACCTGTTATGCGTGTTGTAGGACCAGGCCCTTGGGATCGTGTTTGCGAAAACAACCAGTTTTGAACCAGAATTCCAATTGGCTTAGCCCTTCTTGCTTAGCATGCACGGTGTCTTTGACCATGTAGAAGCCAATATGAAACCCATAGGGTATGAAGGCTCGCTTCTTGTCTTTTACTAAAGTGACATTATATCCTTGCAGAATGGTTTGATAACAAATTTCCCCTAACACTAATAGATCGGGAACATATATGGGTAACAAATGGGGTGCCCCTGTGATGCCGAAAAACCCTGATGTAGGTCTTACGTTCATCTAAATACCAATGACCTACTTTCGATATAACCTTTTTTGCTTCATCCGACAGCCTTGGGCACTCTTTTTTGAACAACAAAGAATGAATGTGTGCAATAAACTGGTCACAGATAAGAGAATAGGATTTTTTGTACCTGTTTTCCCATAAGATGCTGAAGTATACATGGACTGGGAGTTCAGAGGAGTGCTAGTTTAAGTTCATTCCAGAAAAAACATTCCTGGCGCAGATGACATCCAGCAGATACGAGGCCATGTAGAAGGAGAAGGTTTCTCCCTCATTTGGTGTTTGGGCTTGTCGTATACAAGTACTCAGTGGTTTGGAGATGATGGCACCCTAATCGAAGCCCGTGCCCGAAATGGCCACCGTATAAGCTAGAGGCATCCAAGCCTCTGAAAATTGGGAACAATCTTTCTCCCCATGCAACCTACAGAGAAGAGCCATCAGGTATATGTATGGTTCCCTTAGATTAGCCATCGGATACCAGCAGGCAGTCCGGTTCGTGAATTTTTTTTCTTCCCTCCACCATGACACCATGATTTTGTTGGTGTTGTGTGATGCATAGAAACTTACAACGACATCAGTGCTAAGCTTGTCTTCCGACTCTTTGAGCTTGTAGTAACTTTGGACCTCTGAAGGCAAGAGAACCTCGACGCATTCGTCGTTGTCGTCATTAATCAAACATTTTTGTGCATCAATGTGGTCAATGATCCACTTCAGGAGCTCAATGCAAGGGAACACCGGAGTCCGGCTTGCCACCATATGTAGATAGGCCCTATGGATATTTGGGAGGTCATCATCATCTAGTCTTCTTGTATCAGGGTTGTTGTGCAGGGTATATTCGAGGGGTTTCTCCTTCTTGATTTTCTTAAACAATTCTTCCCATCGAGGAAATGTTGTTTTGGCTCCAATGTTTTCCTTTGTGTCTCTGAAGGCCTGGGGCTAGACGAAGGTCGGGGGCTAGACGAAGGCCTTCTTGGTGGCTGTCTTAATGACGGGCAATGGCTTAGGAGCAAATTATAATTGTCTTGGAACTGTTGGGGAGGAGCCCTCTCCTGCTTCTGGTTCGTGCAACTTTGGTGCTCTTGGGGATTTCCTGGTGGAGGGTTTCTTCGGAGGCATTGTTCCTGAAATTTAAACGACCCTTTAAATAGGTGTACATAGTAGCGTTGGGTGGGAACATAAAAAAAAAATGAAACATAAAACACCACAAGCAGATACATACCTGTAATGCTTGCTAAGATAGTTGTCTAATACTCACTGAACCTTGGACGCCTTCTTCGGATTGTTAGCGTCGCTCTTCTGTGTGTTCTGAATTCCTTGTCGCGCAGAATAAGATCACACACAATGACTCGAAAGAATACGACTGGAGAGATTCTATCCATCGTATCAATCAATTAATACGAGTAATGAATGTAATTCAAAATAAACTACAGTCGGATCTCTACGAGTAAATTCTAACTAGTTGACGTCAGAGGCGTGGAGGAAGATGCATTGTATCAGTAAGCTTAAACGGTCTCTTTTGATTCGTGCACGAATTAGCAACTAATGCATGATGCACGAATTAACTAACATTTTAAATGCATCGTACCTATCAAATCTAAGGGTTAAAATGTCTCATCACGTCGTGTCTCTCTGACATGGAGATCAGAGATCGACCACTGACTTTGCACATACTTTTACTAGTATCCTCCCGATAAAAACTTCCGACGTCGATGATATCGGGGATCGGTGATCAGGGAAAGTTCAAGGGCGCAACTTCTTGGCGAGTTATCATCTTCGTAACCTTCTGTCATCGAACACGTTTTGGGAGTAGGCGGTTGGTGATACCACTTTTCTCCTTGCGTGACACTTACTTTTTGTTTTCTTGCTGAAGCCGAACGAATTGGTCTTCGACAGTATTCCTGCTGAAGCTTATTCGCAGAAAAGAGAAACTTCCGTCCACCGATGCTGATGAAGATCGGTGCGTGGCTATTTTGAACTTCTCAAGCGATTTTCGTCACCTTTGACCTTTACCGATACTGAACTTCCTAAGCGTGTTGGGGAAAGCTTTAGACTATCGATTCATTAAGTAGTTTTAAGTCCCATTTAAAGTTAAGATGATTCTTTGTTGTGTGTTCGAGCAGACTTTAAGCAATTTTAACATGAATCTTAAAAGATAAGCACGGGCATCAATTTCATACTGAAGTGAAAACGGACAGTGCAAAGGATCAAGTGGTACTAAAAAAGTAGAAATGGACGTAGACTTTTTAGGGTGTGTTGAGTGCTCAACACGACCTATGCTATTTATTGATACCATTGTTGTCTATCCTTATGACACCTGCACAACAAACATGTTAGCGAAGATACATAAGAGGCAGTTTGGAGAAAGGCAAAAATACTATAACAAATGCAAAAGAAAAGGGATCTAATTTTGAAATTTTACTACCACATACATGAAGGGCAATTGGAAAAAAAACAATGACACATACAAACAATTGGAAAGAAGTAAGAAACAATGCAACAATTGTAAAGGGGAAGAATTTAAACTATCCTATATACTGTACTACATGCATGAAGGACTTAATCATTATGGTTATATCCTAGCTAGCAAGTAAATGGTTATGCGATTTTTTTGAGTTATATGGTTACTATGCATATGGTAGGATAAGATGTGGTTGGCACATTTGAGAAAGTGAAGGTTGTTAATGCTTATGCGATTTGTTGTCTGGAACGTGGTTGTTTTATGTATGCCATAAGTTAAGGAATATTTTGGTCGCACTATTGGCTTTAATGAGGTGGTGGTTTCGATACATGGTCTGATTAATGGTGTTAATGAAGGATTGTTGGCATGTACTGAGAAGTAAATGGGTCGTGAATGGAGGTGACGTGCATTTAATGCACATCACCTTTACTCCTTCGTTGGTCGCCACTCTAATCGGGCTATTTTTCATTCTTGTCGTTGTGGTTATGCTCCGATTTCTTAGCAGAGAGGAATCGTTCGATCATCTCATGTTTTAAGGTGCTTCGATCACAGGTATGTCTTTTTTGGGCCATCCATGTGTCTGCTCTGTTATGAAATAGATATTTGCCCGAATGTATGGGTTGTGTTTTCCTTAAGTACTGCAACTTGTAAAATCGTGTTTTGGAATGAATTGTTGGTGGATTTCTCTGTGATAAATATATGAAGTTACAATGTATTGGGCCATCCTGAGTGTTAACAGCCAAAGGGGCTCTATGTGATGTTTGCTGGTTTAGTTGGAGGGTTTTTGTTTGGCCTTGGGTGGATAGCTATCCTCACACGTTCGCATCACTATGTCCAGTCTCTGGCTTTTATGGGTTTAATGTTTGGAGGCACTCTACGTCATTGGGTTTGTTCACCTGAGCATTAGTTTGTTTCCACTACTAAAGGGTTGCATAGTGGGTTATTTTGTTAAGTTCTCGGTCATGTCTTCACTTCAACGTTGTGGTTGTTTGACTGGAGAACCACGAGGGTTATACCATGTGTGTGTTAAGTATCATTACTGGCCGAGTTGCAATCTCGCTCCTATGTTATCACCCCTGACATGGATTTGTTACTTGTCCACGAATGGGTCGTGGTTCTCTCTGTGTATGCACCNAATGTGGGGTGTGTCGATATTTTGATCATCACATCTCTGAGTTATTCTATGACCTTGACCTGGGTCCTATCTAGTTGTATGACATGCTTATCACTTTTGAGAGGTATGGCATTTAAGTTTTTGCAAATAGACAAGGGCATAACGTTGGAAGATGCTCCAGAATCTACCAAATAGTTATGAAGGTTTCTATTGAAGATTTTGAATGTTAAGAGGAATGGTGGGACAAAAGGCTTTTCCTTTCTATCTCCTGAATAGGTGTTCATAGTTGGTTTGCTCGTTAGATTTGTGGGAGACAGATTCTTTTCTGGACCATTACTTGTCGTGAAGTTTTCTGTCGAATTCAAAGCCTGTAACAGAAAGTCCTTCTATTGAGGAATCCTGCATATGTCCATAACTGATATATTGGCCTTTAGCTTCTTCAAATCTTTGACCACGTTGTAATCTAATTTGGGCGATTCCCGGGTATGAATGCTTACAGGTTTTTTATAAGGAGCGAAAGATATTTTTGGATGATCGAGAGTTATCTTACTTTTCGAAGCCTAGGAGGTGTCGGTATCTTTTGAGCTGGGCAGACCCTTACTACATGTCTATATCACTGAAACTTCCACAGGTTGTTCCCGAGACTCAAACATGTCATCGAAAGGCATGATGAGGTCGGGATCCTAGATCAACATGGTTGTATCTCGTGGTGGGCCAATCTCTTACTGGTCATCAATATTCATGACCGAGGCGTTTGGCTATTCGGACAGGGAGACTTCGCTTAGAAACCGATTAGCCATCAAATTCATGGCATGTACTCATTGAGGGCAGTCTCTTTCGGAGTGGTTTTCCTGATGATAAGTGCAGAGAAAACCAGACACGACATTCTCTAGATCAATGTTTAAGTTGGCCGGGGGAGGTTCAATTGCTTTGAAAAGCGAGTTTCTTTTAAAGAAAGGCTTATAGGGCCTTTGGCCTTCGTTTCCCTCTCCGACATTTCTGTTCATGTCTATGATATCGTTTGATAATTTCTTAACCATGCATTGTAGATCTTCTATATCTCTATTACCTTTGTCCGAAGTTTGTTCAGTCGGTTTTCTCGACGGTCTAGTCAAAAGGAGTCCTCTCCTGGGAGGGGGTTGGGCTTCTTTCTTTACTAGAGAGGCCTGGCCTTCTTTACATCCTTTCATCTGGAATTCTATTGTCTTGGCCTCTTTAAAATTTTCCGCCAGGGTTTTCTTAGCGGCTCTCTTTACAAACATAGAAATAGAAGTCGAGAGTGCGTTAGCATAAACCTCGATCTGCGACTCTTGAGTTGGTTTTGCCACAGGCTGGAATTTGTTCAAAATGGTCGTGAATCTTTGATTGAAATATTTGACCCTTTCTTTCGGACTCATGGTGTTGCGAACAACATAGCCATCAAAGCTCCCGTAGTAGTTTCCTTTGCAAATTTATCTATAAAATCTTTCTGGAACTTGGTCCAACTAGTTATAGATCCTACTGGCAGATTAAAATACCATGTGGAATCTGAATTCTCAAATGTGTAGGGGAAAATTCTGTAGACTACGTCTTCATGTTGAACATTCATGAGTCTAATCACAAGTATGAACTTCTTGATGTGATCTTCAAGTAAACCTGAAGTATCGGGGTCGTACTTGGGAAGCAACTTCTCCGGGCATCGGGGAAGACTATGTACTCCTCTAGGGATGGCCACGACGTCCCTGGCCAACCAAGGTTGGTTGTTCTGAAGTGGGATTTCCCTTTCTTCTTCATGGTTATTAATACCTTCCATATCTTCGGAATCCGAGTTGCACTCTTCTTGTTCCGAAAAGTCGTTTGGCTCGGAGACGTCGCCGGCTGGCATTTCAGATATCAGATCAAAAGCTTCTTGGATTTTGGTAATCACAAAATCTATTAAGTCTTCTACAAAGTGTACAAAAACCTCGTCGGGAGTGCTAACCATTGGTCTACTTTGTTGTTTTCTTCAAGGGAGGATGGGAGTTAAGGACAACGCACTGATCTATTGGGTGTAGGCTCTTGTGATTCTCCTGATTTGATTCACTTCCTTGTGAAGAAGGGCGTAAGGTATTTTAGGGTGAAAAGGTTCTTCCTCGGGCTGGGGTGAGTTACCCGCTTCGGGAGTACTCAATGTGTGTGGGTTGTTGAATGACTAGCCTTGCATGTGGACCGTTATGAATCTGTAGGTTGTTCGAAATGCTATATACAAATATATACTCAGCCATTCAGTCTCAGGCCCTCTTTCTAGCATCAATTTTGTTGATGGGTATTAAATCTCTTGACTCAACAATAGGAACCAAACCCGCCACTGAGGCCCAATTAGACTTTGCAGCGTTTGAAGATGGAATGGTTCTCTAGATCTTGCAATCCACCTAGTTTATCGATGAGCTTTGTGTTTTCTTGTGAAGGCTCTTCCTTTAGTTAGGACTATTCTCTTCTGTGTTTTCTCTTGGGTGGGACTGGTAGGAGAAATGCAAGCCAGTATAAACCAACTTGAAGACAGACCAGATTAAGTTTTAACTACTGGGGAAGAGGCTGAGCTTGGGATAACCCACTGCTCAAACATACAGACAATGATTTTATACCATAAACCTTGTACTAATACATTAACCATGTGAGCATCCAATTACTGTCTAAGAAACTAATTATCAGAAAAAAGAACATATGTAATAAGATAATGGCAAGCAAAATAATTCATCTACCATAACCATTCATCACATAATAACACAATGATTTATCTTCATCATTTAAAGAAAAGAACATCAAAACATTGCACCAGATAACTTGACAACATAATCAATTGTTCTTACTCATTACTGCATCATTCATGAAAATATGATAGGAAGTAGTTCTTCTCCAAGTCCAATCACATGCATCTAATGAAAATAGTTTGTCTTTGGTCGAGAAGGACTTCTCAATTCCTGACAACTTCAAAATAATTCTTAACAACCAAAAAGAAAGAGTTCTTACAACAACCATCGACCCCTAATTAATTGGTCGATGTCTTTATTTATAACATAAAGCTTAACTGAAATTATCGGCTAAGTGCAGTTTAAGCAAAGCAAAAATCGCCACATGGCGTTATCTTCTAACAGTTTCTTTAACAACCAACCCGAGATATTTCTTAGAAAGGGTGTCTTTTCTCGTATTTAGTCCATTCTTTACAAGTTTGGGCCCATGAAAACCTGTGTTGTTCCATCAGAGCCACATAAATTCCCCTGATGTCTATTGCATGCTCCCGATACTTTAATAAACTAGAGTTCAAATGTTGTAGCATGGTTCGGGCCCTGATCAAAGGTTCTGTGAATCATTGCACTTTCCCTAGTCTCGCATCGGTCATCTTTGTGAGCTCTTCGGTCCATATCGAGTCTTGTTCGGCATGCAACTTGACGACGTCACTTAGGTCGATAAATTTATCGGGGGTATCGAACTCAGGGAGCTCGATATCCTTCATTACTTTATTAATTCTATCCCAATGCTTCTTGCATTTGGTCCATTGCTCTTGGATTTCTTGGTGTGGGTCCTGAGACATCTTAGCCCAGTACTCAGCTGATCGCTTCATGCGATTATGACCACTTTTTCCCACTGTCTGAATGCCATGTTCTTCCTTCTGTCGACCCTACTGGACTGCCTCAATGTATTCAAGTCTTTCTACTGCTTGTTGCGCCTTTTCCTACCATCGCTCCATCTCCTTGCATGTCACAAGTGCCATGAGAGTGTCCTCCTGGAACTCAGTTGCGTTCACAGTTAACAAATGTCTTTCCTTCTTGAACTCATTGTAAACTCCTTCGAATTCACCTTTCAAATACACAACGGTCTGTGTGGCGCCTTTATAGTATTCAGTCAGGTGGCGCAAGTGTTCGATCTCCTTTAGGGTGGCGACTAGTTCCTTTTCATCTCTCCTGGCTCTATCCAAGGTGGCATCTGAAAGGGCCTTTCCCACACCGATCAGTTTAGTCATTCGGGCGTCTGTTGTGTTGATTAAGTTCTCCTCCGTAGTAACCAATATGGAGTAATCCAACGTGATTTTTCTTTTCTTTGCAGTCCTCTGAACGATGGCCTTTCTTTTTTTGTTGTGGGAGATCACATAGATATTTGCTACTTCATCTACCGGCTCTAGTATATGCTTATCACCCCATGTGAGCGTGTTTCCCAGGCCACCAATGGTGTATATTTGTTCAAGATTGGGTTCTTCAACTTCCTCGTTGTGCCTCTTGGGTCCAGCTTCTACTTGTTGCTCGTCGAGGATTTGAGTATTTGGCAGAATAGAGACATCGGGTATAGAGTCGTGACTTACTTGCTCGTCGACCGCCGAACCGTTGATTCCCTTTCACAGGGATTCTTTCTATGATTCTTCCAATTCGGGCTTGTTCTCTAGATCTCCTTCGCTTTCCGATACATTGGGCCCCTTTGTGTCGAGGCCACTTTCGGCTTATGTTTCCTCTTGCGAGACCTTCTTGTCTTGAACTTCGGGCTCGGGAGAAGAAGTCTTCTCAGGGCCCTTTTCCTCTTGGACATGCACAAGGGTGTCATGAGATGGCTCTGGGCTCTCATCATCACTATATATATGTATGAGCTTGCTCAGGGGATTAGGCACTTGTGTTTCTATTGACACCTGGCTTGCCCCTGGTTGAATTGTCCTGCCCACCGGGGGACTGACCAACAATGTTGTGGATTCAGGGTTGCCTGACCCATTGGTGTTACCGGAATTTATAGAACTGGGACCACATGGCTCCGATAGGCTGCCTTCTTGGATACTAGTTGGAAGCGCAGTTGTTATGATGAGGTACAAATCATCTTGCATCTGCTTCATTAACAATTGTCTTTGCTGCCAAAAAAGTTCACCCATCCTCTGTGCAACTTGAATTTCAGGGGAATCCCTGGTTTGTATTGGGGATTCCTGATAACCCCTTGCCACTTCGATGTCTTCTTGGGGATTACACATTGCTTCGCTCGGTTCAGATGCTACCATTCCTTCCTGGGTCTTAAGAATCTCTTGAGTTGTCTGCTCCAAGGACGTCGCTTGCTCTTCCCAACTCATGGCCTTGAACCTGGTTGTTTGAGGGTCAGCTATCCTTGCCGCCACCTCATTCCAGTCTTGAGCATTTTCGGTGAAAATTTCATCTTCAAACTGGTCATGGGCATAAGGACAATAGGATGATACCTGTTATGCGTGTTGTAGGACCAGGCCCTTGGGATCGTGTTTGCGAAAACAACCAGTTTTGAACCAGAATTCCAATTGGCTTAGCCCTTCTTTCTTAGCATGCACAGTGTCTTTGACCATGTAGAAGCCAATATGAAACCTATAGGGTATGAAGGATCGCTTCTTGTATTTTACTAAAGTGACATTATATCCTTGCAGAATGGTTTGATAGCAAATTTTCCCTAACACTAATCGATCGGGAACATATATGGGTAACAAATGGGGTGCCCCTGTGGCGCTGAAAAACCCTGATGTAGGTCTCACGTTCATCTAAATACCAATGACCTACTTTCGATATAACCTTTTTTGCTTCATCCGACAGCCTTGGGCACTCTTTTTTGAACAACAAAGAATGAATGTGTGCAATAAACTGGTCACAGATAAGAGAATAGGATTTTTTGTACCTGTTTTCCCATAAGATGTTGAAGTATACATGGACTGGGAGTTCAGAGGAGTGCCAGTTTAAGTTCATTCCAGAAAAAACATTCCTGGCACAAATGACATCCATCAGATACGAGGCCATGTAGAAGGAGAAGGTTTCTCCCTCTTTTGGTGTTTGGGCTTGTCGTATACAGGTCTCAGTTGTTTGGAGATGATGGCACCCCAATCGAAGCTCGTGCCCGAAATGGCCACCATATAAGCTAGAGGCATCCAAGCCTCTGAAAACTGGGAACAATCTTTCTCCCCATGCAACCTGCAGAGAAGAGCCATCAGGTATATGTATGGTTCCCTTAGATTAGTCGTTGGATACCAGCAGGCAGTCCGGTTCGTAAATTTTTTTTCTTCCCTCCACCACGACGCCATGATTTTGTTGGTGTTGTGTGCTGCATAGAAACTTACAACGACATTAGTGCTAAGCTTGTCTTCCGACTCTTTGAGCTTGTAGTAACTTTGGACCTCTAAAGGCAAGAAAACCCCCACGCATTCGTCGTTGTCGTCATTAATCAAACATTTTTGTGCATCAATGTGGTCAATGATCCACTTCAAAAGCTCAATGCAAGGGAACACCGGAGTCCGTCTTGCCACCATATGTAGATAGGCCCTATGGATATTTGGGAGGTCATCATCATCAAGTCTTCTTGTATCAGGGTATACTCGAGGGGTTTCTCCTTCTTGATTTTCTTAAACAATTCTTCCCATCGAGGAAATGTTGTTTTGGCTCCAATGTTTGCCTCTGTGTCTCCGAAGGCCGGGGGCTAGACGAAGGCCTTCTTGGTGGCTGTCTTAATGACAGGAAATGGCTTAGGAGAAAATTATAATTGTCTTGGAACTGTTGGGGAGGAGACCTCTCCTGCTTCTGGTTCGTGCAACTTTGGCGCTCTTGGGGATTTCCTGGTGGAGGGTTTCTTCGGAGGCATTGTTCCTGAAATTTAAACGACCCTTTAAACATGTGTACATAGTAGCGTTGGGTGGGAACATAAAAAAAAATGAAACGTAAAACACCACAAGCATATACATACCTGTAATGCTTGCTAAGATAGTTGTCTAATACTCAATGAACCTTGGACGCCTTCTTCGGATTGTTAGCGTCGCTCTTCTGTGTGTTCTAAATTCCTTGTCGCGCAGAATAAGATCACATGCAATGACTCGAAAGAATATGACTGGAGAGATTATATCCATCGTATCAATCGGTTAATACGAGTAATGAATGCAATTCAAAATAAACTACAGTAAGATCTCTACGAGTAAATTCTAACTGGTTGACGTCAGAGGCGCAGAGGAAGATGCATTGTATCGGTAAGCTTAAACGATCTCTTTTGATTCGTACACGAATTAGCAACTAATGCGTGATGCATGAATTAACTAACATTTTAAATGTGTCGTACCTATCAAATCTAAGGGTTAAAATGTCTCATCACGTCGTGTCTCTCTAACATGGAGATCAGAGATCGGCCACTGCCTTTGCACATACTTCTACTAGTATCCTCCCAATAAAAACTTTCGACGTCGATGATATCGGGGATCCGTGATCAGGGAAAGTTCAAGGGCACAACTTCTTGGCGAGTTATCATCTTCGTAACCTTCCGTCATCGAACATGTTTTGGGAGTAGGCGGTCGGTGATACCACTTTTCTCCTTGCGCAACACTTACTTTTTGTTTTCTTGCCGAAGCCGAATGGATTGGTCTTCGACAGTATTCTTGCCGAAGCTTATTCGCAGAAAAGAGAGACTTCCATCCACCGACGCCGATGAAGATCGGCGCGTGGCTATTTTGAACTTCTCAAACGATTTTTTTCACCTTTGACCTTTACCGATGTTGAACTTCCTAAGCGTGTTGGGGAAAGCTTTAGACTGTCGATTCATTAAGTAGTTTTTAAGTCCCATTTAAAGTTAAGATGATTCTTTGTTGTGTGTTTGAGCAGACTTTAAACAATTTTAACATGAATCTTAAAAGATAAGCGCGGGTATCAATTTCATACTGAAGTGAAAACGGATAGTGCAAAGGATCAAGTGGTACTAAAAAAGTAGAAATGGACGTAGACTTTTTAGGGTGTGTTGAGTGCTCAACACGACCTATGTTATTTATTGATACCATTGTTGTCTATCCTTATGACACCTGCACAACAAACATGTTAGCGAAGATACATAAGAGGCAGTTTGGAGAAAGGCAAAAATACTATAACAAATGCAAAAGAAAAGGGATCTAATTTTGAAATTTTACTACCACATACATGAAGGGCAATTGGAAAAAAAACAATGACACATACAAACAATTGGAAAGAAGTAAGAAACAATGCAACAATTGTAAAGGGGAAGAATTTAAACTATCCTATATACTGTACTACATGCATGAAGGACTTAATCATTATGGTTATATCCTAGCTAGCAAGTAAATGGTTATGCGATTTTTTTGAGTTATATGGTTACTATGCATATGGTAGGATAAGATGTGGTTGGCACATTTGAGAAAGTGAAGGTTGTTAATGCTTATGCGATTTGTTGTCTGGAACGTGGTTGTTTTATGTATGCCATAAGTTAAGGAATATTTTGGTCGCACTATTGGCTTTAATGAGGTGGTGGTTTCGATACATGGTCTGATTAATGGTGTTAATGAAGGATTGTTGGCATGTACTGAGAAGTAAATGGGTCGTGAATGGAGGTGACGTGCATTTAATGCACATCACCTTTACTCCTTCGTTGGTCGCCACTCTAATCGGGCTATTTTTCATTCTTGTCGTTGTGGTTATGCTCCGATTTCTTAGCAGAGAGGAATCGTTCGATCATCTCATGTTTTAAGGTGCTTCGATCACAGGTATGTCTTTTTTGGGCCATCCATGTGTCTGCTCTGTTATGAAATAGATATTTGCCCGAATGTATGGGTTGTGTTTTCCTTAAGTACTGCAACTTGTAAAATCGTGTTTTGGAATGAATTGTTGGTGGATTTCTCTGTGATAAATATATGAAGTTACAATGTATTGGGCCATCCTGAGTGTTAACAGCCAAAGGGGCTCTATGTGATGTTTGCTGGTTTAGTTGGAGGGTTTTTGTTTGGCCTTGGGTGGATAGCTATCCTCACACGTTCGCATCACTATGTCCAGTCTCTGGCTTTTATGGGTTTAATGTTTGGAGGCACTCTACGTCATTGGGTTTGTTCACCTGAGCATTAGTTTGTTTCCACTACTAAAGGGTTGCATAGTGGGTTATTTTGTTAAGTTCTCGGTCATGTCTTCACTTCAACGTTGTGGTTGTTTGACTGGAGAACCACGAGGGTTATACCATGTGTGTGTTAAGTATCATTACTGGCCGAGTTGCAATCTCGCTCCTATGTTATCACCCCTGACATGGATTTGTTACTTGTCCACGAATGGGTCGTGGTTCTCTCTGTGTATGCACCATTGGCCTTGGAGGATTCACCATTACAAGGAGTTGGCTATGTTTCTCCCTGTGTTAGCTACAGAACAAACCCTTATCCCTCCAGTCTCATGGTAAGGGCTTGGAGGAACAAACCCTTATGGTTCTCTCTGTGTATGCACCGTTGGCCTTGGAGGATTCACCATTACAAGAAGTTGGCTATGTTTCTCCCTGTGTTAGCTACAGAACAAACCCTTATCCCTCCAGTCTGAAGGTTGATAGAGAAGACCAGCCTGGCATGTCGGGTTTACCACTTGGTTTTTGTTGGATGGTTGTATGTTGTCGATTAAATTGAGTACAGGCTCGCCTAGTTGGTCATGTGCCAGTCGTGTTGGTTTGGTATCTAGTCATTGCCTATGTTATAACAATGGTAAACTCTGCGTGGTTAATTGCACAAGTCAAAACACACAGTCACTCTCCTTATGTTTAATAACTCAGTATTGTTTAATTGAGAGGATCGTTGCCCCGATTCAAATTGATGCGTGGGTATGCGTGGTTGCCACAACTTGTTAGGTAGATTGATTGTTACGACAGTGTTGAATTGGTTGGTTGATACACAATCACTGGTATTTTTACAGTAAGGATTATTTGGATGTTTAGCTGGCATTGGTTACAATTGCTTAATGTTTCTCACGCATACTACAATTGTGTTTATGGTGCTTCTACACCACGGATATTTGGTCATTGTAACTATGAGTTCTTTTGGGGGCAAACGGTTATTACAACTGGGATGACTGTAGAAATTTCATCCACTGTGTGCGTTATGATTATTCGATTGCATGAGCCCGGGTTTTTACACAACATGGTTGGTTGCAGTTTGGTTAATTTGAAGCATTACTGTATTGGATTGATAGCCTGACACGAGGGGTTGAGTTATTATTGTGAATGTGTGTTTGGTTTTGTAAAATGAAAATGTTCCATCGTGGTGTTTTGGGTGACTGCCCACTGTGCATGATATGGATAATTTTGAGTTCCACACTTAGAAATAATCACTAAGTTTTGAGCACGATTTTGTGGCAATCTGATTATTTGTTTTATGAAGATATGCAGATTGTTGATACCTTGTCGTGTTGGATGGATGGCCCAACTTTTTAGAGTCACATTGAATTGGGCTTATACAGTGACAGAATTACACTTGCATGATTGAGTTATTATGTTCATAGCTTGTGTTGGAATGGTGGTTGTTGTCTGTCTGTTTAAATGTGAATTCGGTTTTGCAATTTAATCTGGATTATTGGGTTTGTTGCCCTATATATGTTTAACGAATGTCATTACATTCTAAATGACAGGCCCGATTGCAGTGACAGTGTGACTTCATTGTTAATTTTGGAAACATGAATTTTGAGTGTATTTGTTGATTGAAGTAATGTGTGGGCAGTGGTTGATTCTGATGGTTAACGGATTGGAAATGGTTACTATTTGAGAATTGTTATAAGATGCAAAGTAAGGAACATAACTCCTTTATAGCTTGTGTGGAATGCATATTGTCTTGTGATGGCACCGTGTTGGACATTTGATTATGAACAATGAACTAGTTAAATACACAATAATTATTATTTGGTCACAATGATCGTTGGTTAGTGCGTCTCTTTTCACAATTTATGGATCACTTAATTAATTTTATGATCATTAATCACTCTTTTTCCCTTCCATTATTTTATTTTCCACTAATTACAAACCTCCTCGCCTTCCCATATTCATTTTTCAATCCATGTTCTAAAATTGATTACAATCAAGAGAATTTCAGTGTTAAAGCAGTTGGAAATGGCAGTGTCTTGTTTGGATTACAGTGATGTTTATTGGTTTGCTTTACAGTTGATTGTTATTGTCATTGAGCAATAACCATGTTCTCCCCTCCCCCTCACTATATCATGTTTCTCTCAATACAAACGCCTCATGTATCCGAGAACCCGTTTTCATCGCCTGCTCATTGATAAACAGTAAAACAATTTGTATGGATTGAATTGCATGAGTCTGATACATTGTTGAGCCAAATCTATTTCATATTTTTAAGAGTTGTCATGTATGGTTATTTAAAAGACTATTTGCTAATCAATCATGCATACAGGAATGAGTTTTTTAGTCGAGGTAGCCATGGCCGAGGAAATAGAGGTAGAGGTAATTGGAACAGAGGCCCAAGAAGGCCAAGGTTCTCCATACATTTTGATGTTGATTCACAAGAGCTTGGCCAATTGTTTCAGGCTGGATTTTTCAATTGGATTGGGCAGGGAGTGGTCCAACCTAGGCTTGAAAGGCCTCCTTTCCAAGTCCCGCAAGCCCCTGGTATCCATGTGCTCCCTCACTTCTCATTGCAACCCGAGGTTCCTGAAAATGTTGGATGGCAAGAGATGATCCACCCGACAATCTCCCAACATCGTGGCTGGCCCAACTTGTCCTTGCCTKCTCCTCCGCCTAACAACTAGATCATCCAAGCGGCTCCCCACTCATCAATGCAATTCTCCCATGCTAGCAAGAGATTGAAAACTAAGGCCCACCATGCCCTTGCCAAAGGAAAAACCATTGCTAACCCTTCCTCACCCTCTAATGGCTCTGACAAATATGTGTCTTCCTAGATGCATTTGAGGGACGATTGTTCCCACGTGATCAACGATATTAGGCCTAAAGGCTCGACGCAGCCAAAGGAAAATTAGGGGAATCAAAGGGTGACAACAACAATCAAGGAAAGATTGCATCACAAAGTGGAAAATATGGCTTTTAAGTTTTATTTTATCTATTGTTTTATGACAATTGACTTCAGGGATCTTTGGACAACATGTTTTATTTTGGATATATGAGTAATGTTTTGGATAATAATTTCAAATATCATGAGATAAATTTGCCAAAAGTGATTATGTTGATGGGAGATACAAGGAGGTGTGTTTTACTTAACTAATGGTTATGCTATGATTGTTATGATTGTTATGAGCTAAAGGGAGTCACAAGGGGTCCCACCTACTAGTTATTATTTATTTATAACTCTTATTATGATTATTAATTCCCCCCCCCTAACTAAAGTTAGTTGAGTCTTTTAATTAACTTAACTAACGAGTTGGTTCAACTACTTCAACTAATTTTAAATTGTTTAAAAGCAAAAGGAAAGGGAGGAACAAGAGCATGATAGAAGTAGAAGCGTAGTAAGGTTTTCTCTTTGAGTTTATGTTGAGATAGTTCAGTTTTCATTCATTCATTTATTCATCACAAGCTTAATTCTATGTTATGATAGCAGAGTCTTATTGTAGACAACAATATTCAGGGTTGAATCACATCATTCAGACATTTGTTTTTCAGAGATGTTCATCTATTTTTGATAGTCTGTGTAGACTTGTCTGTTTGTGAATTAGTTTTCATGACTGACAATGGCTATTGTGTAGAGTCAAGTGGAAAAAATCTGTGGTAAGTTGATCCAGCTTTTAGAGTTCAGTTTTGGTTTTCTGTCAGAGGTCCTTTTGTATGTTCCATGGGGGATGTCTAAGTTTGACTTTGGTCCAAAATTTCTACATGAGATTTTGTAAAGAAAATGACTCTTTGGTGAATTTGAATGAAATAAAGGATTTCTTTATGTCTCATATGTCTTGATTATCATCTTGGTGACTTTACTTCTATCTTTACATTTATTTCAGCAACTAATATATTCAGAAAATTCAATAAAAAGTAAATTTCCAGCAAGCTATTTATTAAAAAAAGACTAGCCTAAGCACTCGTAATTAATACTTGTGAGTTAGGATGTTATTTTGTTGGCTATGAACCTAGGGTGACATTCCTGTCTATTCTACTTTAGCCAAGCAAAATATGAAAATGCTTGAGTAATATCATTTCATATCTTTTCCTCAACATGTGGCTCCACTTGTCTCCTCGGTGGAATTGTGCTGACTGTTTCTCACGCACAAAGTACAACTTCGAGCTCTTTTTCTCTTCCTGAAAACAATTTCAGGCTCTGATACCACTTGATGCAGACTCCCCTACTCTCCTTCGGGGCTAGGTGACCTCTCAGTCAAGGATCTTATTCTCTTGAGTTGAATTAGCTCTTTCGGGTCTTCAGTAGCCCCTGGAATGAATTACACATGTCCCTCTTTGCATGTGACCTCGGGCTGTGACACAGAGCTTAACTTTGAAGGGCGCTTTGGGCTTCAGCTTAAGTTGTTTTTGTAACAGCTGTAACACTCTTCTCTAAACTATGAACTGCGAACTCACCAAGGAAGATATACGGTTGTTGTTTCTCCCACAGCTAATGGCAGTGATCCGTTCGGACTCGGGACTTCAAGACTTTTTTATCCCTCTTACCTCTTAACACAACTTTCGCGAGTTTCCGAACACTAAGTGGATCGATCGGCACCCATATTTTATTTTTAGGTTTCAACGATTTTCTTATAGCACCTTTTTTCTACAATCTCCTCACATCTCCGAAAAGCACCTTCATTGAGTCTCAGATCGACGGTCCACAGACTTCGATCGAACAGACGATGCAGATCAATCCTTTCAGCTTCGAAAGTTTATGTTGGTTGTCTACACGACACAACTCCTTGTCGAAACACCGAACAAGTTCTCCTCCTGGATGGCTTCTCCTCCAAAATGAACGATGGTCCACTCTTCGGGTTTCAACAACTTTGATCTTGTGCTACCCCTTCCTTCTGGATAGTTTCTTCTCCTAAACAATTGATACGCTGACACGTATCCTCCTCTGTATCTACGACCATGATCTTGTTTGCTAGATCGGCCTTCGACGATTTTCACCCTTCTACACTCCAAATCCTCCAATTCACGAACTTCTGAAGGAACTCACGACTAACCACCATGCAACTTCTCCCAGATTTGATGGTCTGAAATGACTTCGCTTCCTCCCGAAGGGATCTTGAGTGTTAACTCGTTAAACCTTCAGGGCTTCATTCCTTTGAAGATTTATTTCCACTATCTCTCTTGAGCTTTATCTCTTGGACCCTTTAACTCCTTAGAGGGTTACTTCGACACTTAGTCGAACTTCGGATTTTTGCACTCCTTGCAGTAGATTCTTATGCAAGACTTAGCTTCTTGTGGGTGACTTCAATTTGCACTCCTTGCAAATGGAAGTTTAACGTTATCTCTTCTAAGCTTCTGAGTCGAAACAGACTCCGTCAACGCACTCCTTGCGGACGATATGCACACCTTGCATGAACTCAATGAAGAGAAACGATTTGAAACTTACCTCGATACTTCACCGCATCACACATTCAACAACATAACTCATTCATTCATGAAGAAAGAAAACAACAGAGAAATGTAAACAGTAGCAACACCATGCATTTGGATCAACTTTCCTATGTTATATTCATTCAAAATGTAAATGGCTACAACTATGATAAACCAATAACTAAAAATTCAGCAACAACTAAATCACAACAATCTCCTACTAATTTGCAGTAGCCTCATTTGATCACACAAAACCTCTATTTATCCTAGAGGGCTCCTAGGGTTTTCTCCAACTACTCGTCTACTCGAGAAAAGAAACTAACTGCTACTTAATTTTCGTTACATTAAAGTTTAGGAGTGAAACTCCCAGACGACTCATGATCATTCATCTCCCAAGCATTTGATATTCTTCAGTTTTTCAATCACTTCCAAAAAGATTGACAGGAAACGCCAGTGTTTAAGATTCCAAAATAATTCAAAAGGCGCGTTATGGTGTTGAGTTGTCCCTCCACGTGTGCCTGCTGGCGATGCTCCTGCTTTAGGTTGTCACCCCAAGTTCCATGTGGCATATTATCCCCTATGAGACATGGAAATTGAGTTAGCAACCCCACATTGACCCATGTAGTGTGAAAAGTTGATTAGAATATATTAGACAAAAATTCTAAATATTTAGCATATCATCGCATCAAATCCCTAATTTGGAATCACTGGGTTTTGTTGTGGGAATATCGATGGATAATATTTTCCTTACGCTAGGGGCCAAGTCAAACTCTTGAGGCAATATGTACAAGGCTATAGCTTATAATACCCTCCATTTAAGGCAATGATTGATGCCTGATATGACACATCATATACCACTATAGCACAACAACTTAGCATGTCAGGTAAGGATTATTTGGATCGATCAAGGTTTTCCACATGGAAAAAGGTTGGGCAATGAACATGACATTTTTCAACTAAGTGTTAAGACTGACCTGGGATGTAAATGAAGGGTTCTTGGTACCACTCACGGAATGGACCCGAATAAGGAGTTCATATGGTGAGTGATGCCAATGATTGTAGCCTTCAAGGTACTTAAACATAGAAATGTGGGCAATATCCTAGATGTACCATGTGCCACACAATTGAACATCGCAAAGTTAAAGGGAATAAATAAGATTCATGTAATCAGCTAGTACATTTTTTTTTAGATTTTTAGCATTGTGGAGAATTATCTACTTAAAGTGTGCCATGGAGGGACATGTCTCTTCGTTAAAAGTATCTAGCCTCCAAAAGTTACCTATTTCCCTAGTTCATTACCACTTTGCATTATTGAATTTTGATTTTCCAGCGGTGTTGAAATATTATCACGAGTCGTAGATGTCATTACTTAATGTTGAACCCAATCACATCATACACATTAAACTTATAAATTTGGGAATGTGTTTTGCATTTTAATGAACATCTCTTGCTCCCCTATTTCTCAGTGCCTTACATCATCAATGTTAAGAGTTCTCCATTATGGGATTTAGAGACTTGCTTGCAAAAGGTGTGTGAAAGATTAAGGTGGATAGAAATATACACGGTGTCTGAAAAAAAATTCTATGAAGGATAAGCATGCATAGGGGCATCATGTGCATATTTTTTAAGATCCATATAAAGTTGAAAAAATGGATGAGTGTATATGCATATTTCTAACCTTATTATCCAAGTGGGTTAGCTCAATTAGTTCAAATTAATTGTTTCAAGGTGGAGTTCATTGCGAGGTCCAATTGAGGTTCAAGTTTGGCCAGGTATTGGGTTACCCACCACTATTTTCCTAGCAGATGAACCACCCTCCATCTAGATATTCCAAGGAAGGGGGGATTCCACAAGGTTTTCATTGGATACATACACACACACACATTGTGATCAAAGAAGTAAAACTTCTACCAAAGAAATTGTGTCTATGGGGGAGGTCAACTGATTGAAAGGTTGAGCCTAAGGTGAATAGATAAAGGAACTACCTCTAAAATATATTTGTATTATTCACCTCCCATTCATCACACTACTACATTGGGCAAAAATTACGACGGTTTAAAATTTCGTTGTATTTTTTTTGCTTTTTTTGGACTAAATTTACTTCTTTTTTTTTCGAGGTCCAACTGTTGGTCGCTAGCGACCAACATTCCACGTTGGTCGTTATAACGACTAAAGTTAGTCAGTAGAGCGACCAACCACTAGTTAGTCACTATAGCGACTAACTTTAGTCATTATAACAACCAACTATGGCACGTGTGAGAATCAAACAGTCATTTACGACAAATCAATCCTATATATATCTCAGTTACGACAAATTCGCTATAGTTGCGACAATCATTTTCTACAGTTGCGAAAATCATTCGGGTGTTCTAATGCAATGGTGTTTTGGTTTTTTATGAAATCTTGATTTCAATTCTCTTTCAAGAAGAGAAACAATGAATTGATCAGACTCTACATAGTTGAGATTTTGAAGGTCAGTACTTAAAAAATTTCTGTGTGATTTAGTAATTTGGTGCTATTGAACTATTTTATGGTTTATTTTCACTCCTTAAATCATATTTTATGGTTTATTTTAACTCCTTAGAAAGATTTTATGGTTTATACACTTTTGATAGAGTAAAAAGATTACTGATTCAACTACAATCACTCTAATTTTGTTCTTATATTTCATGGAACTTCTTGAATATCTAAGTATCCTTGCCTCAATAAATTTACATTTAGGGTTTCCTCCTTGAGTTGGAAAAGAACCAACTAGAAGTGAAGAGTAGTGTCTTTTTTGGTGATATTAGGCATCAGTACTCTTGTGTATCCCTAAAGCTACGGTAATTTTTATTAGGGACTTAATATTATATAGTGTGATTTTGGGTGATAATAGATCCACCTCCTCTTCTTAATGGAATATTGTGATTTCGGGGATGAATCAAAGTATGAGGCTTTAAAATTGGACAGTAAAAGATGTATAGTGTACCGTTTATCATTACCATGACAAGGAATTGCTTGCCAGCTTTGATTGGTTGTCTTCAAATTAATTTTCTTTACATCATCATTTTTTATGAGAATTAAAGTTGCCTTTACGCTTCTTATGTCATGATTTATTTTTC
>JZKD02S2059674.1:31232-43320 GCA_000966675.3 Picea glauca | reverse complement strand
ACAACATATGTCCCACAAAGATTTTGTTAGGGTCAAACCCCTTTATCCTTTTAGCATACTTCATATTTACATTATTGAAGTGATTCTCAAACTCATCAATTTTATTTATGTTCCTAAATATGAAGTCTCCAATTTTCCACGGCAAGGGGATGAATTGTTTTTTTTTTCCATTTTTCATGGAAAAAGTGCAGCCAAAAACTGTATTGTCTTTCCACTTCCATAATAAACAATTTATCAGATACATAGTAAGGAAGAAAAGAGGGATTCTCTTTCGAACAGAAGATCCTAATGACACCATGATTTTCCTTATATTCTATCGTTCCCCTTTTCTCCAATAATTTATTATCCTGGTCATATATATTGGGGTTATTTTTACCAAACAACAGTCCTTTGAAGACTGAGACAAAATCATTGTAAACTTCATAAAAATACAGAGAAGTATTGTGTCTCCACAATGCCTGATACCAGAAGGTAAATGGATCGATTTCACAATTTACCCTCTTACATGGTCAATTTTGGAAATTGACAGCAATACACTGTCACAAATACCAAATAGAAATCCATAAACAATTTTTTGTCCCTTTTGCAATGTGATAATTGGGATGATATTTCAATGGAAATCAATTTTCCCCAATCAAAGATAGCATGTTCTTTAACTGAAAAATATAAAATATAAACAATCATGCAAGAAATAGTGGCATTGCTTTCCTGACCTATCAACCTGGTAAAAAACCAAGCGATCTACCGAAGGGGGTTTTTTAAAGAGTCAACTTGAATCCTGATTAGATCTTTTGGAACAAACGCGGGGTTCTCCAAATATTCTAGCAAGAGATCCAACCCATCTTCATGTTTCTTCATAAAGTCTCTGCGGTCTTCTCCTTTGAAGGTAAGTGTTGGCTATGGGAGCTTCAACATTTTATGAAAAACTTGTGGTGACAAGGAGATGGGGGAATGATGTTGGAGTTTTATAATTTGTTGGCTCGACACATACTTCTCAATGCACCATGCAAAAATTTATTTGCAGTCGAATAACTCAGTATCACACCCTGTGCGAGTAATTTTCAATGTCCAGATTACCTCCTTTTGTGCAGGAGGAGATGAGTAATATGAATATGCTTTGTACCACTAAAAGTTTTGGTCTTCACGACCAAAAATATTCAAAGTATCACCATAGAATTGTTGTCTAGTTTTTATTTCCATAGGTTGACGAGAGTATTCTATCAACTCGATAATAATTTGAAATGAATCCTTTCTTAGAGATAACAATAAAATAACCTTTGGAAAATCATGCTTTAATTAAATTTAATGAAAGAAATCTCCTCGATCCATTCGCTATTAATGACAATATTTACGGATCCTACATGATCAGTTATTAGCATTAAACCACAATAAATTCATATTGGGAAAATCACAAAGATGGCAGGTATGAACAATAGTAATTTGAATTTGGAGCCTTTTGTGAACTCGGCAACCTGGGAACCCACCAACCCACAGTTGTGAACAATCAAAAATAAGATAAGTGTTTCAAAGTGGTCGATCAAACTTGGATACAAGAGAAATGAAATACTCTGGGGCTTGGTACTTGCGACAACTATGATGGTCATAATGTAGATCACGGACCTTTTGGTGCAAAGTGGAGATCGTAGAACTTGAAATATGAAGGCTTGAAACCATGAACCCATGAAGTTGAAAAAATGGTTAAGTATATTATACCAAGGCGATCGGTCAGACTCATGACATAGGAATATGGATGGAGATGAAGACCCGCAAGTCCGCCTACCTGCAAACCCGTCTATTTTTTAAATACGGCTAAGTATAGTAGCTAGAAAGGGAAAAGAGAAGGGAGAAAAGAAAAGGGGAATGAGGATAGGTATAGAAGAGGGAAAAGAAATGGAAAAAAAAATTTAGGAAAATATAAAAGGAAGGAAAATTTCAGAAGCAGGAATTGATCTCAATAACAATCCTTGTTAATGGGTAATTTAACCTTCCCCCATCATCTCCTTCTATGAATATTTCTATGATCAATATGATTTCTTCTTGGTTGATTGGAAACATCAACGATACTTTGTCCAAACTACACTTCTTCACCTAGACCATATCCATACTATGTTCTAGGCTAGGACGAGTCACAATCCTAATCTAGTGCAACTTTTGTATACTTAGACAATTGTTAACATCTTTAACACTTAGTCATTTAAGAATACATCCATGAAACAAAGAGAACACTTTTGCAACAAACAAGAGACACGAAGATATAGTGTAAGTGGCACAAAATGTGCCTAACACCTTGCTAAATTTTATTATTATGAAACAGTTACAATATGAGCACTACCAACTCGGTTTACAACTTGGAAAAAGTTGCACGACTCACCTCACATCACCAAGACACTCATACACATATTTGTCACACCAAGACTCATTAGTTGCAACAAATTTCACAACTCTTGCAGAGCACCCCAAATGTGTTTCCACCACAAACTCATTGTCTCTTCTTTGTCACAAGACTTCGCACAGACCTACAATTTTATCTCATATTATGACTCCCTCAAACCTACGACGAGACTTCTCCAAACTCATCCCAAAAGAATCTTTCCCCAAATCTATCCATAGAATCACCTCAAGGCAGTACAAGTCCTCATGCGTGGAGAGACTTGGCTCATTGAGAGAGCTCGCCCTCTTTTTCTAAGTCTGCCTCAAAATCACAAAGTTGGTCTTGCTCTCCTTGTTGTGAAAATATACCTTCCTTGGTTGTGCACCCTTTTTCTCTTACATGAACTCCAAAGGTAACCATCATGAATCATCATGTCCCTTGGGTGTGTCGTGTCCCTTCATGGACCAACGTGCCCAAACGAATCGACGTTCCCCTTCATGGACCCGGTGCACCCAAACAAACCCATGGGCCCATCAACTGTCACGTCCCTTGGGACCAATGTGCCCCAACCTTGGTGCGCTCCTCATGTCGTCATGCCCCAACCTCTTTGGTGCACTCAATCTCTTGATTTCTTCTACCCCGTGCTTCACCTCATGCTTGGAAAATCCCCTTAGTGAATTCCCATGCCCAATGCGTCCACTTTCCCAACTAGTGTGACTCTTGGGTTTCAGAGAAACCCCAAGTTCTTTCTCCTTGAGTACTTGGTCAAGGGTATTTGTGCCCTTCTAGCCAAAGATCATACATCCTCCCCCACCTCAAGTATTTATCGTCCCCAACAACATCCACAAAATCTATGATCTCCAAGTCTCTGCCCAAACTTGTGCCCCCATCTCAACCAAGTCTATTGGAATCCCCAAGTTTCTTCCAGTTGGAAACCCCAAACTCTTCCAAAGTGGAAACCCCAAATTCTGCCAAAGTAGAAATCCCAATTTTTCCTACGAAGTGGAAACCCCAAGTTTCCAACTTGAATTGTAATCATCTGCAACCTGTGCAACCATCCACACTTCCCTCTGCCCAAAGTTGTGTGTGACCGATTTTTTTTCTACAATGGAAGCATGTATCCTCCCCAACTATGTTTGCAATGTCCAAGAAGTCATTATCTCGCTGCGATGATCACTCTCTACTATTTTTTTGTTGCAACCTCAATCAAAACTTCAAAAAATGTATGTGTTTAAATTTTGTGAATTTATTATTGCATCCATACTTCAACCAACTATGTCAAGTACAATCATCATTAATAATGATTTATTACAAATTAATAAAGGGTCAAAATGGAGGTTGTTACATCTTTTCTAACACGTACTTGATGGTATTTTGATTTCATATCCAACTTGGTGAAGTACTTGGTGTGTTGCAATTGGTCTAACAAATCATCGATCGTAGGTAAAGGGTATTGATTCTTGAGTGTAATCTTGTTTAAATATCATCCTTCTTGGGTAATATAATGATAGGTGAACCACAATGTGAGGTGCTTGGTTGAATCACTCCCTCCTCCAACAACTCCTTCGTCACTTCATTTGCTTCTAGAATGGACAATCTATACAGCCAAATGTTCGGCAATGGGTACTCTAGAAATAACTATATTTTGTGCTCGACTTCTCTCTTGGGTGGTATCCCTTTAGGCTACTGGAAAACTCCTTTGTATTCCTATAAAACTCCTCCAATTTATGTTTGATCCATTTAGTACACCCCTCTAGGGATGCCTTTACTCGTATTGACTCATCATTAGACTAATTTTCTCTTAAGAAAAGTAAAACATATTTCTTACTGAAAATAATCAACTTCTTTGCTTGGTTGACACTTACCAGTGAGATCTTCGATTTACCTTTCTGTGTGTTGATTATGTAGGACTTCCCATCCTTGATCAAGCAATTCGAGTTGGCTCTCCACATGAATATTGCATCCCTTATATACATGCAGGCTCCTAAACTTTACCCCACACATGTCATGGGGTAATACATCCAACACTACTTCATCAATAAAGTTTGTACTTACACAAATTTAATATTACACTATTTCATTACCTTGATCTTTGCATCCTTGTTTACCCAACCCAATGGATAGGGGATAGAATGATCACAAACCTTCAATCCGAGCTTGTTTACTAGATCCACTGCTATGAGATTAGCCTTTGAACTGCAGTTAAACAGAGCGTCTATCTTAGTCTTCTTGACCTTAATCTTGATGTGGAAGAGTTTGGTCATCTCCTTCTCCTCTTGGTGATGAAGGCTACTTAGATTCACCTCCTTCTACATTGATGTGAAAACAATCTTCCCATCCACATCAAAGCTATTTTTGACCTAATTGTTCAAATATGTGGCTAGAATATTATTTTTCTTTGCATCCTTCTTACGGTTCTTCAGGCTCATCTCTAGATGTAGTTTCCGACACTTTTCCTCAGTGTGATCATCAATATTACAATAGTTATAATGGTTATTAATATCCTTGCACTGATGTGCAGTGGTTGTCATCTTCTTGTCCTCCCCCCTTCCACTTCTTCTTCCCCTCCTTGGAAGTTAAATCATGGCCCTCTAACTTCAGTCTGGAAAATGATATATTTTTGTCTTCATCTATATGGTGAAAATTGAAATAAAATTCTAGTTTCTACAACCAATGATTCAGCTTTAATGCATCAATCTCACCTCGGTATGGATTTATTTCCACATTTACTTCCATATTGAATAGGGGCTGTGAAAGGTTAACATCACTCAAAATGGACTACTCTTTCTTGGGCTCTTTCCTCGACTCCTTTTATGGGCCTTCATTATTTCTCGATTTCCCCTCTAATCTGATTTTAGAGTTAGAGCCTCCAGCCTCTCCTAACAATGTGATATTGCTTCCCAAAGCCACCATGAGGAGGGACATATTACAAGATTTGTTAGTGACTTTCTCTTCTAGCCTCGCAAATCTCTCATTTTCTATATCTCAAGGGATGTTATGAACAGACTCATCATTCATGGCTAGGGTTCTGCAAATTTCTTCTTAAATCGATTTGTGGATCCCTGCAAATTCCCACAAATACCCCAAAGAAACCTGCTCTGATACCAATATAATCTATAAACTACCATGGGTATTCCACTGGAACAGTTTGACACAACAGATCTTATAATATTATGAAATATTAGATTTATGCGGTTGATTTCCTTAGATCCTAAATTTATTATCTCTATCTTGTGGATTGAATTTAAGGAATAACTAAAATACAAAAATGAAAGAACAGGTACAAATACACACCATCCACACAAATGAACACAATATCTAGCCTGGGAAACCCAATATGGGAGAAAACCCAACTAGAAGGTGACGCATATGCTCTACTCTCTTTGCTTCAGTCATAAATGCACATACAAAGTAATGGGAACTCACTATGGAGTTACCTTTTGGAATTGTGGCTTGAACGACTGCTAAATACTCCTCCTCGTATTTTATTCTCACAAAATACCACTCCCATATGTTTTGCTCAGCTATGGAACAAGATACAATACAAAAGAATGGAACTCCTTCTCCTCCTAGTGGCTTGGTATTCAACATAGCCCAATAGCCATCTAGGGGTAATGTTTTGACTTCCTCAACCTTCAATTGTGACAAGTTTTTGGACCTTATTAAACATTATTAAAATTCCACACATGGATATCCCCATATGTATGAGTAACGAGCGCCGATGAGGAATCCTCTCATACCGTGGTTGTCAACGCAGTAAAGTTAACTTGCGAGAGGCATAAATTTTTCATACAAGCTCTGATTGACATGATGTTTCGGCCATTGGAAAGGTCTCTTAGTGTAGATCAGCATCAAGGGGTCCAAGATAAAGTAGAGAAAGTTTTGACCCACAAAAATTTCATTTGATGCCTCAAAATGGCTCTAGAGGATTTCAAAACCCAATTTTCCAAACTGATACCTATTGTTAAAATGACCCTGCAAGTTGATTCCTCCAATTTTTTCCACTCTAAAAGCATCAAGAAAGATGAAAAATAATACAATGATCCAATACAAATAAAATATAGTGTTGTATGCTCAATCATTGCATGTTACTACTCAAACATTGACATGTTAGCAACATGACTGTTTGTACCAATAATTTATTTTGTTGACAAATCATAGATATTTAATTTTTTTTTAATTCTGAAGTTAGATTGTCTCATAAATATAATAAATTGGTCTTATTCTTGTAAAGATATGTTTCTTATGCAAAAAAAGGGAAATAAATCAAATTTAGTGGCAATTTCCTCAAGTAGAAAACATCTTCTCCTTGTCACCATGTGCAATCAAATTATTGGTTTTGAGATAATGAATGAGGAATGTGAAGAAAACATTTTCTCCTTGTCACCATGTGCATTGAAATTATTGGTTTTGAGGTAATGAATGAGGAATGTGCAGTGGATCCATATTTTGGTAAAAATTATATATCCCATAGTGGATCCATATTTTGGTAAAAAGTATATATCCCTTAGTGTACTTGACAATACACAAAAATATTTTGATAATCATTTGTTATCTTATGGGGTTTTATTTAAATGCTCACAATTATTCATTCCCAATAGATCTAGGAGAGGAGAATATTACAAAATTACACTAATACGAATTGGGATAACACTTTGAAAGAGGTATGACTAACAATGTTAGTAAGTGAGAAATTATTTTGACCTCAATTGAGAAGAGGCGAATAAATTTGTCTCTACATGTACATTTTTTCAAGTTGGTAAAGGAGATTAGTAAATTATTGGATTGTATAATCCATTGCCTATAGAAGATCCATGTGTTATTTTTTCTCCTCTTCTATTGGTCTAGGGGATTCTTTATGGTTTATTTTGATTTGACCTTACCATCCTATATTAACCCTAGTTTAGATTTGATAAGCTTCCCAACAAAATCCCTTTAAAACTATCGACCCCTCTAGTAAACCAAAAGGAAATGAAACACACAGAGTGCACTGCGCAGTATCACTTGAGATAACTCTATGGGTGGCTACAATAATCAGGTGTTTTCAACTTGAGACTGAGTGGAGATCTGTGGTTGTGTAATGTAATCTTTATTCATTCATTTTAATGTCTAACTGTAATAATCATTCTATGCATGCATGTGAAATACCAGATCTACTTAGTTACTTCATTCATCTAACATTCATCAATTAATTAGACATAAATACATATACATTCATTCACATAACATAGGTTTTACCATGGTTCACCCCCTCCTGGGGTACATCCACAAATATATGGATCTCAAGCTATTATTATAGTTTATAAATATATCATGTCACGCGTGTTTAGAATCTTAGATTTGATCCTTTCCCATAGGCTTCTCGATCCCTGTGAAGCTAACTAGATCGCACCAGGCTCCTCAGCTTGTGATCTAACCCTTAGGATCGAGTCGCTAACTACTCCCCTAGCTCACCAGTTGAATGACTCATACAGATCTTACAACTATCTCTTCCGTTGTGTATATATGTATATCCTTCCTCTCCCCTTCTCCCTCAATATTACTTATTTATATCCTTGGCTCACCAGCCATTACAATGCATTACAAAAACCCTAACCCTAGCATCATTAGGTATTCCTTGCATGCATGCCTCACCCGCTTCTCTTACATGTGATGCTTTTCCTTCTAGTTGTCTTTTCCTCCTTGAATGCTTCTCCTCCAAAAATAGACTTTTTTTCTGACTCAGCCTGCATCCAACAGGACCCCAACACTGACATGTGGCTCATCCTGAGCCACCTAAACTTTGTGCACTTTTTCAATCTCTCCTATGAGAGCTTGGAAATTCTCTGTGAGTTCCTTTGCTTGCGTCTCATCCTACATGGTCTTCTCCCTAAGTGTGTCCAATATTTTCACTGCAATCTCATCAGTGATCATCTCTTTGCACTCTGCCTGAGTTTGCTCTGTGTTCTTATTTGCATCTTTCGCTTGCACAATGACCTTCGATGCCTACTCTTGGAGAGGTTCCATTTGATCTTGGCACTCCTTATTTTGTGTCTATGTGGCTATGAGTTATTCCTACAGCTTCTTCATATCTTGTGCTACTTTGATGCACTATGTGATCATCAGCATATTCTGCCTCTACTTGACATCCTAGATAGGTGTGCTTATCATCTCTTCTTCCTAGTCTCATTGTTGGACCTGTTGATCCTCCTCCATCTTTGTCCTTAGTTGTGTTTCTTTATCGAACAATTCGGAAGCTACTTTAACATGTCACTCCATCTCCTCTATCTACATTGTTGCTCTTGCTTCCTCTACTCCTTCACCTCCAGGGGAGTGGTAGGTATGAGTTGTTCCCAAAGGTGCTCGATCTCCCGCCTGTATTGATAAATTGTCAACATAATATGATCAATATTTTGCGTCATCGTGAGTTTTGTTGTCTGTGCTCTCTTTGGAATTTTATCATAGGCTACGGCCAATCCCTTCTCAAGCCTATCCACACGATATTTCTCATCTTTGGTCTCCATCTTGACATGCTAGAGAACCAATTCCAACTCCTCTCTACTATCCTTTGTCTGTTGCAATTATGATGCGTCTGTGCGTGCGTGCTGACTTGTATTTTATACAAGGCCTTGGTTGGTATTTGCGTCATTACCAACTATATTTGGGCCAAATCCTTCAAGGGTTTTTAACCCACAATTTCATCCATGCGCAGCATGCTAGTTGTAATGTAAAACATCGAGCTTGGTTGTGTTTTCATTTGGATCCTATCCTTTTCGCTTGATCCAGCCTCAGATCTTGTCTATGATGTTGTTGGGCCTGATTCTATTCCTCTATCAGTCCTCTGTGTTTCTCTTACTTTCTTGAGGAGTTGCCTCATGTATTCTAGCTCATCCTGCATCCTATCCCTTTGGCATTGATCTTCATCAAAATTCTCTATTGTTCGATCCTGGACCATCTGGGCCATGAGGTCTGCATCGTCCTCCATGATCGTATATTCTAGTGGAATTTTGTGTGCCTTAACTTTCTTGCGTGCACCCCCCATTTGTATAATTGGCCTCTTGGTCAAGCCTTTATCCTGTTGAGTAGCACTTTATGTTCCTCCATGTGTTGTCTCAGTCTCTTTTTCTTGTTCCTACAGCGCCTGGGTGTTGTTCTTCTTCCCTGCTTGGGTGTCTTTCTTAGAAACACCCCCTTTCTTTTGGTGTGTCAGGTTATGACATGTCCTTGGCTTCTTGGGCATCATTTTGTCTCCTAAATGTGTCTATTCCTGCCCTGCCTTAGCCTCCTTATATGTGGGAATCTCTCGATTCAAGTTTGGAATCCTCCATTCCTTGTGTCAATCCCTGATGGCCATTCCTACGTCCTCTTCCTTGACGTAGTACCACAATTGTATCCATTGGTTATCAATATCCTTTCATGCTTGTATCCACATTGTATGCTTGGTCGCTTTGAAGTTGGTTGTTCCATGCTACTGTGCGACCACTTCTAATGTAATCTACCGAGTGTTGGCGATGCTTTCCTGGAGGTCGTTGTAATATCCTATGAACATGTCTATATTCGCACTTTTGTTCTTGGGGTATGAAGTGCTTCCCAACGATAAGTATCACGTTGTGAGGAAAGTATTGGATATTAAGGAAAAGTATGAATACTTAGGCTCCCTCCATATGGCCAAGGCGATTAGGACGAGTATCCACGAATAGTGAAATTTTTTCCTCAGGTCCTGCGAATCCTTGTAGTCTTCCAAGAAAAAATTCAACAAGTACGGAACCTAGCTAAGTGTGGTTCCCTCTGCACACTACATTGCAGCTACAATGACCTGGGCAGGAACTTCCTCCTTATGGAATTTCCTGAGTAACTTGCACGCCATTATTTTTGTGGCCATCCTTGTTGTTGTGTCACTAATACGCTTAATTATGATTCTGCGTGACCCTCTTTCTGTACCATACTTCTTCTTCATTTCCTCGACCAGTGCCTTCTCCTTCGTCTTATCCTCAAGGAACTGTGTGGGTGTCTCCCCCCATGGTGGAAGCCCTGTGATGTATGTAATGAGCTCCACATCTATCGAGATGAGTTATTCCAGCCATAGATATCCTCTATGGGTAACTGTCATCAGTTGCTTGACACAGTTGTTTAAGTCTTGTCCCCTTCCAAAGTGTGAAATGTCCAACAAGCCTAGAGTCTTAGTTTTGGCCAGTATGGCTGCCCATTATTTTGGTTGGTTAATTGGTTCACCAATGGGTCCTAAACCCATAGTATCTAGGTAAAATTTATTTCCAAACTCTGGAAACTTGTCTATGTCAGTCACATCGTGGTCAGAGTACCACAGTTTTTTTGCATGGCCTAACAAGTTACCTGGGACATGCACCCCTTCTGGAATGCAAGGAAAGACTATGGTTGTGGAGATATACTTACGCGATGATCTTGTTATTGGTTGTTTTCCCTTACGCTGTGGTGGTTGACTCGAAGTTCCAGCCTCCATTTTTCTCTCTTCTGCATACTCCTATGTCCTTCCAGTGACATCTTCCACTGTTCCCTCATGTGTTTTTTCCTTTGTGGTTGTATGTGACCTTTCTGGTGTGGTCATGTATGCCTGGTTAGGGACCGTCCCATTAACTCTCGGGGATTCTTTAGGGTTTTTTGAGTGTGAAGGATTTCCTGTATCTTGGGTCTGCTGACTATGTCCTACTTTTGGTATGTCAATGTCCATGCCTACTGGTGTTGTGTGTTGGGTTTCCTCCACCACCGGTGTGGGGCTTCCTAATGCCATCTCGGGCGACAGGATTTCATCCACATTGACAATTTTTGGAGGTCGAGGTGGTTGTGGCTCGCTACCCTGTGTCTTTTGAGGTGCTCTGATGTTGCTTCGAGGTCGTTTACATTTCTAGCTCAACACTCCTAGCTTTGGTGGTGCCATGGTGGTAAAGGTATTCTTCATCGGGATTAGTTGGCTCTATAACTTCTGCAAACTCGCTCTCTGCTCCATATACTCTATCACTTTGTGATTTTCTCAATTTCTCAATAACCCTTATGATTCTCGCGTGCTTACCTTAGGTAGGAATCATGTAAAAATTCTCAGAGACGTTACCCAACTTACATTTTGAATGAACTGGAACTTCTCGTGTACTTTCCATTGAATTCCCTTGTCGTCGCCAATTTACGCGATTTATGCAATGTCTCGTCAATCATTCTTGTCATTCAATTTTGATAGTCGTCATCCATTGGCACTTATTTGTCATACCCGTCATTTCTAATGTTTCCACCGCTTAGTGACCGTTGGTCCTTTCTCCATCGTGATATCATTTCCAAGTGCGCGTTCACATTCTCTTTTTAGCGCTACGCCTTTGTTGCTATCTTTTGATGTTCGGCGCAGTAACCCCTCTATTTTTTTTTTTTTCCAAGTGTTAGGAGGTCGATTTTCCCTATACAGCTTTAGTAGACTCCCATTGATCATCCCTATAAGTTTTATTCCTCCTAAATCCTTCAACTATACAACTCCCCCATCTGTGACAGTCTTTACTTTGTATGGTCCTAACCAATGCATTCTAAGTTTTCTTGGGTGTTGAAGAGATTTGTTGTCATATAGCAAGACTAAGTCTCCTTCCTTGAAATTTTTTCTCTTGATATGTCTGTCATGCCAAGATTTGTCTCTTGATTTATGTACTTCTTGGTGAAACCCTGCTAGAATCCTATCTTCCTCCATGATCATCAGTTGATTTATCCTTTCATGTACTATGCCTC
>JZKD02S2059663.1:33567-52652 GCA_000966675.3 Picea glauca | reverse complement strand
TTCATAAAGTTCTGTTGAAGTTTTGCTCCATTCCAAAACTGATCATGCTCACCATATAGGTTCATAGTGTTTTCATGTTTTTTCATCAAAAAAAGTTGTGTATAGTCCTTCCACGTAAGGGAGCAAAAATATAAAACTTGAAAGAGCAGTTGTAAAGTCTTTCATCAAAATGAGATATAAACATAGGCCTGTGGAGTTGAAAAAGTAAAAACATTATTCAGAGAGAGGGCCTAGAGATGCAAAGAAGTTCTGAGGAGTCGGACGTGTTCTCTTCCTAGACTTTCCAGCAGCTTTGGTCCAGGTCCAATCCAGCCTTTAAGAGGTTGTCCACTTCTTGGTTCCATCTCCTGTAGACATGCATGAAAGTGACATGAGTGAAAGAAGAAAGAATTTGTCTAATGTCCTCTAGTACTAGTTGAAGCGTGAATGTGTGCAGTGTTTGACTTTCGTTTATGCAATTTATCGCCGAAGTGGAGTCTCCAAAAATGTTTATGTGGGATAAACCTTTTTCCTTAGCCAGGGTGAGGAGAAGCTTTACCACCCATAACTCACTGAGAATGTTGGTGGCAGTGCCCAGATGGGTAGAAAAAGAGATTTGTGTGTCAAAGTCTATGTATATGATTCCCCCAGCAACACTTGTGGAGGGGGAGCCATGAGCTTCCCCACTGAAGAAATCCAAGGGTAAAGAAGGGTCAATGTTCGGAGGGGAACGAGAGGGGGAAAGGTTTGGGGAGCGTGTTTGAAGGAAGGAGAGGAGGATGGATAGGGAGGAGGTAGAGGTGTGGATGGGGGAGGGTTCAGTGTCTTTGAAAATAGCATGGTTTCTGGCAATCCATATACCTCAAGTTGTAATGATAGGGGGATATTTATGTGGGGAGGTGGAGGGGGGAAAGAGCCAAGATTTGAGGGCTTCATCAACTGAAGTTCCTTGCCAGGGTTCAGATAAAGTAAGAGCAAAATTCAAGTTGGTCCAAATTGCCTTTGTGAAGGGGAATGCATAAACATATGGGGATATCCTCTTAGTCTTGTTTTTAGAGGGGCTCCCCACCAAGGGGTTGGCTCTTCAACATGCTCCAATATTAAAGCCAAGTAGCCATGCTTCGGGACATAGGACCCTGTTGTGTTAAAAGACTAGATGAGGGAGTCTTTTTGGTCGAAGATATTGACCATGGAATAGGAAAGAGCTTTGGTGTATTCTCTCCATATGAAAGTATGTAGCTCATTTAATCCCACTTCCTCCCAACTTAACCACTGAGTAGTACCATGAGCATAATTCCTTTTGGCTATATGATGGAGTTGAGTGAACCCTACATTATTGGGCTATTGTATAACAGGCTCTAGGAGAATATATTTACCTTTGCATTCTATTGTTTTTTAGATTAATCCTAAGGCTCAAAGAATAATGTCATGCATCATAGGTTTTAAAAGGAATGTTTTAATGAGTGCTTTTTCTACCTTCAGTTTTATGAGAACTGATCTTTAAATGAAATTAATAATAGGACAGTATAGAGGTTGTATCTCGTTAACTGAGTCGCAATTATAATATCGAGTGATGTAGAAGCAATTACAAAAATGTTAAACAAAGTTAGGTATCAATTACAGATAAGTCTCACCTTGTTTGCAGTAGAAGAAAAGTAGAGAACGCACCCTTGAACAAGATATAAAATGCAGTAATTCACGCAGATCACTGGTCTTCTTTTACTCACATTAATAACAGAGGAAAAGTTATTTACTGAATGAACTCTTGGTATAATATGATCGCAGTAGATGTAATACTAAATTGCAACCAATCACTCTTCAAGAATTACAGAAAGAAATTCGAAGAAATGGAAACATGGAGGAAACACATAACTCAAATTGAACGAAACTTAGAATCTATGTCTGCACTTGTATTAATACTCAAAAAACAGAGTTTCTCTATTACATTCGACAAGAAGCAGCCCTTAATAGATCTTAAATCTATGTATTTATACAAAATCTATCACAACCGAAAATCGTTGGACTTCTTACAATATTTAACTAAAAATAACATACATCTGAATAAAACAACAGCGTGTAAATTTTGATGAGTTTCATTGGTGTTTTCCTCTGTCTCTTCGTCTGTTGGTAGAAGAACTCATTTTACTTAGTCCTTTGGGATGGGTACACATGTCATTAAGTCCACCTTAATCATTTGGCATATTGTCTTGGCTGTTTGATTTCGTTGGCATATGTCCCTTCGGATGTGTTCATCGGGGAAATGAATTACAGTCGAGGTCATGGGGGGGAGGATAATCAGATGCATAGCACAACGTTGGCTCGTCAAGGGATGGATGACAGTCATAGGGAAAAGTAATTGTCTATGAAAAGAATGATGAGGGAACAAGTGTCTAATGATGAGGTGGGATGAGTGGAGGTTAAAATGCGGGGGGACGAGGTAAGTGACTGTTGGAAGGTGAAAGGTAGAAAGGGTGGAAGGGATGAACACTATGCATGATTTCTCACTTGCTCTCGGTTATTCTTTTTTTTCCATTTTCAATGCATTAGGCGCATCTATCCATCAATGCCACCACAAACCTTGAAGGCTCAATCCTTTCATTTACTTCGAAGGAAAATAATTTCTTTTGTATTTGGGGCAGCTTTTCTTGAATCTTGTTCACTTCTTGGATTGTGGCCTGAAACTGCGAACTTGGATTAACCAACCATTTATTGATTTTAAGAAGATCAATGTGGCTCATTCCTTGAATCCCTGCCATAGTTTATTCTTTGTTCTTTTTGGAATTATGCTGGTTCATTTCTATCTCAATTTGCCCCAGGGCTTCTGAAATATCAATCCCCTCAAACTCAATCAGCGTTTTGTTTAATGATGACAATGCCTCTAGACAATCTTCTTTCACCTCTCTGGTAAATTTCTTGTCTTCTTCTAGATTTATTTCCTAGGCCTTTAGGGCCATCTCACCTCTTAATTGTTCAGAATAAGAGAGAAGAGGAAAATCAAAGACATTAGCTTTCTGCATCAATATGAGAACTTCTTGAAACTTGGACCAGGCTGAGCGGGCCTCTTTTTCCTTGACATAGATATCTTTTAGGGAAAGGTCTACTTCCTGATAACATTTTTGGATGGCATCTACTTTCAAAGAAAGTTTTTGTTGGGCAACTTCCAGCTTCTCATTGATTTCCGATGCTTGAGTTATGAAGGCCGAAATGTCTATCATTGTGCCTTTTGTTAGGGTCAATCTGGCCTGAAACTACTCTATAAACTCGTCACATTGAGTGACTAGACCTTGGCTGGTCTGTGAACTCTGATGGAGCAGATCAAGGTTATCCTGTAGCTGTTTGATTTGTTGTCGATCACTAGCCCTGATTTTCTCAAAATCTTGGTCCATTATGTTTTTGATAGTCTTCTCTGTGGTATATATCTGATTTTGCAAATTTTCTAACAATAGGCACTTATGTCGCAGTTGTTCGGTCAAATTATCCACTAACCATTGATTGGAAGTGGCAAAAGCACCTAATGAACCTGCAACTTCTTTTGCAAACTCTTGACCATTATGGTCATTCCCGTCATACACCAGTCTTTGCCTTTTAGTGATGACTCTGTTGTAGGAAAATCTCCCTGCGGACAGGTAGATTGCCTCAAAGAGCTAGACTCTTAACTCTAAGGCAGAAAGTGCTTAACGTGGACACTGACTTCCTTTCAAATCTATACAAACTAATGCATGAGGAGGAAGGAGAACAAAAGCACCTTTTTATCGACGTTTGTCCCTGCACGCTCCGAGTTGAGCTCCAATCTTTCGTCCCTCGATGAGCCTTGTAGACAAAAAATAGTACGACCACTTCCTACTCTATTGATATTAGCTTGAAATAGGTCTATCTACTAAAGAGACAAATTCATGTGAGATTGAACATGAATTAGAAAGAAACAGGCCAAGCAAATTATATTAATGAGGACAAAACATTGCTTACAACCATAGATGAATTGCAGCAGTTTCGTCAAGTCCTCCTTGTCTAACCCTTGCTCAAAAGATCCACGGTCTGAATGATGATAGCTTCACTGGTTGCTCCCTATGAGATCATAGGTCTCTTTGCTTCCAAAATATCTTTGTTCCAGCACCACTTATAAGATCATAAGTTTGGTGTGATTCTCCTTTTTCAGTCCCCTTTCACCACTAGAAAGCTTGCTTATATAGCCTTGGAGAGGCTTTAACCACTTGAGATATCCTTGGGGAAGTTGAGGATTTGCCTCTTTCAGTTGAGGATCTTCCCTAAGATCATGGCTTGATCAGGGATTCGAGCTCAACTGCCTTCCAAGAATGAAAGGATCCTTCCCCCATTCATCTCAACAACTTAACTACTGCCCAGAATAGGTAGCGCTCCCTTAAAAGGACCATCAGAGCGTTGTAGCGCTCCCTAGTAGGCTTTAGGGGGGCGTCGGCGCTTTCAAAATCCACAGCGCTCCCTCAAAAGGGCCAGAGGAGCTTTATAACGCTCCTAGACAGTGTAAGGGGGAGCGTCGGCGCTCCTAGAAGAGGTATAGGGGAGCGCTCTCCTTCAAAAGTTCAGTTTTTGAGGTGCTTTCAGATGGCAAAAGGTTTGCAAGCCTGCTGACTCATTTCTTCTCTTCCAAATCAAATGTTTGAGGTGTTTCAAGTGTCCTTCTCATGTCGTTATAGGCACGACATAGGCATCATGGCAGCATGCTTTCTTTGACACCTGCGACACTTGTGAGCAACATGCGACACTTGCGACCTTGTGAGCAAAATGCGACACTTGCGACCTTTGTAATGACGACACTTGCGACACTATCAAAGTGAGTATTTTTTATGTGTAAAAGACTCCATCCTTTTGGTGAGATTCTCTTTTCACGATGGATTTCCATTTCTTACTAAAGAATAAATCTGAAGGAGGCATCTCTTCAGAAAATATGGAAGGAAGATCACCCACAAAAGTGAGTTCGAAATTAGGATTTCCGAAGCTGGTTTGTAGAGGGGTTAATGATGCAATGGGAGAAGCAATTTCAGTGGAATGTTGTTGTCATGTCGTATTAGGGGTGCCAACATGAGTTGGTGGTGTTGAATGAGAGATAATTTGTCACAGATTCATGAAGGCCTCGAGCTGTGCTATTACCTGTGGATCATTTAGCCCTGACAATGACGTCCTTATCTCCTGAAAGAATACCTCTGGGATTTTCGGGACTTTTTTGGCTTTGTGTTTAGTGGAGGAGCTTGGTTTAGATCATGTAGACTTAGCTTCCTGTGGAGGAGGCGCAACTATTGACTCTCCCTGCAGTATCTTTGGCAGATTGTTCCGCCTGTGTTTCTGAAAGCTGAGGAAACCAACTTGTTGGTCTAGGGGTAGGGTCAGGAATCTGCTTTGGACTTCCTCATAAGATCTAACTCCCCTGAATATTTCATCATACAGGGAATTATCATGCATGTACTACTTCATGTTGAATTGGGCCAGATGGTTTTCCAGTATCTTATGTGGATCATGTTTCTTGAACTCGATGTCAACCAATTTGACATCCTCCAGGGCTACGGCCTCAACTTTAGAATGGCCAAAATCAAATAATGTAAACATGCCAACTTGAATGGGGAAAGTCGACCAAACCTTTTTCTGAGCTACTTTAAGCTTCTTGTTGATACCTCCTGCTAGTGTCTGGTACGCCACTTCTCTGCATACCAGCCTGTCGAGTAAAAAATGTGGGAGAGCATGAGGAGGAATAGAGCAACCAAAAACTCTGATGTAGGAGAAATTCTCCTCAATGAACCAATCTACGAGCTTGCCTAGGTTTCCCATAATCCTCTCTGAAATCCGGGGAGGTGGGTGACCATAAATGGCTATGTGGACAGGTACTACGACATTGTGATAGATTTCATAAACGAAATCCTTGGATTTTTCCTCCCACAACTTGGAGTGATAAAAAAGAATAGGTTTAGAACTGGTCGGGGTCCAACTCCAATTCATTAAGGGAAAAGGGGTCATGAAACAGATGGCATCCATAACATATGTCGACATGTAAAAAGGGGCAGGCTGCCCTTTTGATTTTGCTATTTTGTAATCAACAATTTCTTTGGCCAAATTATCCGACAACATTTTGGCCCAATTGAAAGTGTAACCCTCGGTTACCTCATTCATGATCGCTACCCACTCCACAAAGAAATGTGTAGGGCTCTTCTTCTCGAACAAGCGACAAAGCATCATGGCTACATACAACATATGAGCGTCTAAAGACGTTGTGGCGTATGTACCATGAGCATTGGTTCTGAATTTCTTTGGATGTCCCCACCAGGTCTTGATTATATCATGACCGCTCCTGGCATATTGGGTGCATTCTTTTCTCTCGAACTCTAGAAGGAATGTGGCATTGTAAGTGTATTTAGGAGTAGGGGAGAGTTTATACATTACTTTTAGGTATTATGGTCAGAAAGAGTCTATGGAAACTTGTTGGTGGTTGATGATGCTCCTCGTCTGGATGTCAACATGTTCCAAGGCCCAGCTCATCATATCGTTGTAAGGCATGATTCTCGGTCATGCAACTATCTTATGCAGCTCCAACTGTGTTATATATCTAAGCTTAGTTGCATAAAAGTCATCGTCTTCTTCGGCGGAGTCTTCTGGACAGTTGATGATTTCACGCTCCACGATCTAAAAAACTTGTGTCCAAGTTTTAATGGTGTCCGCAACCCGCAGAGTAGTATCCAAAAGAATGTCTGCATTCGGGTTTGAATCCTCACCCATTGCATTAAGAGTTTTTTCCATTTTTCACGGCACCATAATCTCCAAGGAAACAGAGTGAGATTACTTGTTACATGGGAAGTCTGTGAGTTCTTCAATTGATAAAATTGCTAATTGCGAAAGGTGAAAATGATTTTGAAATTGTAGTGCTTTTATTCAAACAAGAGTTTATCGATCTTCATATAGCCTCACTAACGAGGAATTTATCATCCTCAATGGAATTGACTACCTGGCGATCTGTAATATTCATTTGAAATCATTATCTTTAATCGATCATAAATGGCATCAATACTTCAATGGTTTGCGTTCGAGAGCTCTGGATGTGACAGGGTGGAAACCTCTCAAATCCTGAATCCGCAGGGGAGTTAATCTTTGAATAATCTCTTTTAAATATTAATTAATCGTGTGTAAAACGTTGAATTAAATTCAAGTGTTTCAGAAGTTCAAACTTCGGGGGGTTTTGAAAATAGCACAATAGAAATTTCCCAAAATCTGAAACTGTGAATTAAATAATTTACGGTTAATCTTCCTTAAGTTTTAATTAATCATGTTTAACTTTCATTATTAAATGTTTAACTAACTCCTTTTTTACTCTTTGAAATGTCCAATGCTTCGGCATTTTGAAACTACAGTGATTTGTGAACTCACGCTTTGTTAAATTCTGAAAGGGCCATCTCCCAAAGTGACATGGCAGAGATGATGTTATTTTGGATGACGTGTCAAGGAGAGAAAGGTGCCACGTGTCACCCAAGAGCGTGTGAATCATCCAACATAAATTTCAAAAATAAGTGCCACATGTGAGCTTATGAAAGATTTAAAAGACACACGTCTTCTAACTTGTGTTTCTGGGTTCTTTAGAATTTATCACGAGCTGTTATTTTCGGGTTTTTGAGCTTCGCGGTTTTTATTGTTTGGACTTATGGGAACACCCGAAGCGCGGAGCTCCGAAGCAACTGTTAGGGACTTATTCTTTAAAACTCAGGCAACTCCATAACTTTGGAGATCGTTAGGATCGTTTGATCAAATTAAGGGAACTCATCGACGACGAATAATGTATGTGCTTTATTATTAAACGACAAGCAATGAATTTGATTTTAAAATTAAAAGGCCATTTTCCAAGTTTTCATTTTCTTTGGGTAAAATTTTATTCCTAAGAGGTGAAAAATATAAAACTCAAAAGTTCAAAATTGTGTGTGTTCCAACACATTCAATCCATGGATCTCTACCTATGAGGAAGTCTTCTCCATTCACGATCTTCCAAATGATCTAATTCCCTATCAAAGGGAAAGCCTTGATTGTGGATTTCCATATGATTGATCGATTCTTGGATATTTTTTGGATATTCCTTATCCATTCAATAGTAGTGTCCTAGGGAAAATATTTTTCTCTTACAATGCGAGCCCATAGGCCAGAGTTTGTGATGATTCCCCATGCATTTTTGGGGGCCAAGGCTTGGGAAAATAGATGAATATTTTTTATGCCCCATCCACCATATGAATTTGGGAGAGATACCCTTTTTCTATGCCAGGACAAGAGGTATTTTTTCCTCTGCTCCAGCCCATAAGAACCGAAAGGATAACTGACTCATTTTCTCCAGAATTCCCTTAGGGACCCATGCTAGGGAAGTCCAATAGATTGGAATTGCTTCTAGAAAATATTTGACTAAAACCATGCATCCGACTCAAGATAGCCATTGATTTTTGCACGAGAGCAATTTTTTTTCTATTTTTTAGCAGAGCCATTGCTAGTCCCACTTGCTATATTTATTTGACTTTAAATTGAACCCTAGGTATTTCAACCCATTCAGGTTCTTTGAAACATAATTTCCCAAGGTTTTGGAGATATGTTGAAATTCAGATTTTGTTAATCCCTGGGAGATAAGGGAGGATTTATCCATATTTATTTCCATGCCCATAGCTATGCAGAAGGTTTGAATAATCTCTTTTAAAGTGGAGAAGTAGGAGATATTCCCTTCACACAATAATAGAATGTCATCTACAAAAATAAGGGGAGTTAGGGATAAAGTGGAGCTGATTTTGATACCTTTGATCTTTGTTGTTGTGGCTTCACTGTGAATAATCTTGCTAAGCCATCCTGCCACTAGAAGAAAGAGGAGTAGGGAGAGGGGGCATCCTTGTCGAAGTTCTCTTTCTGCTTTGAATAAATTGGTGGTTGATCCATTTATGAGGAGGGAAAAAGATGTTGTAGAAATGCAATTCATTATCCAGGTGACAAAATAATGGGAGAAGCCCAAGTGAATCAAGAGAATCATGATGTAGAACTAGCTTACTCTAACAAAGGCCTTTGAAAGATCGACCTTATAGGTGATGGCCCTATGCTTTTGTGTGTGAATGGAGTGAAGACCTTCCTAAGCGATCCCTATGGCTTGATGAATCTGTCTTCCCCTCAAAAAACCAAATTGTTCCTCATAAATGTTTTCACTTAGGGTATATTTCATTCGATGGGCTATGATTTTTACAATGATTTTGTAAATATTTTTGCAAATCGAAATAGGCTTGAATTTATTGAAATTGATAGGGTCATCCACTTTTGGAATGAGGGCTATAAAAGTGGCATTGAACGGGGCATGGATTTTCCTAGATCTTCTTGAATGTTCGATCGTTTTTAGAAGGTTTTCTCCAATGATCTCAAAACATCCTTTTTAGAAGTCTATTGAAAAACCATATGGGCCCTAAGATTTTGTCCTTCTAAAAACTGTGGATGGTTTTTTCCAATTCATCCTTTGAGATTTCTTCCATTAGCTTATGATTGTCCTCTGGGGAGATGAACCTAGGGAAGAGACTTGCCACCTTTATGATGTAGTCAATGTTCACCTTGGGATCAACTTCGAAGAGTGTTTCAAAGTGGGTGATGCCTTCAAGTGCTATGTCTTCAAAGGATTTTTCCTTTGATCCATCACTTCTGTGAGTTGACCAAATGGTGTTGTGTAGCTTTCTGTTATTGGCAAAGTGCTGGGAAAATTTTGTGTTATCGTCTCCCTCTTGCAACCATAGGGCTCTACTTCTTATTCTCCATTCACGTTCTCTATTTTGGAGGATTTGTCTTCTTTGGATATCAAGAGATTTGTATTCTTCCTTAAACTCCTCTATGAGATTCCCATGAGGTTCTTTTGCATGCCAATTCATCATCTTTATTTCTATATCCGGGAGGGTTTTTCTTTCATTATGCTTCCTAATTTTATTCCAAGTGATGGATTTCACCTTTTCTCACTTGAGGTTTGTCATGAATTGTATGGTTGGATATTATGGAAGACAGGGACTGTAAGGAACCCAACAATCCTTGATAGCCTCCAGATAGGATTTTGATTCTAGCCATAGTGGGTTGAATCTAAAAGGGTTAGAAGGCTTCTTTCCAGGTCCATCAATTTTAAACAGAATGGGGTTGTGGTTGAATAATCCACCCTATGCCATCCATTTTCTGAAACACGGGGGCCCATGAAGGAGAGAGTCTAAGAGAAGGAAACGGTCCAGCCTTTTTTCAAACCTTTCATTTTCAGCCTGCATATTTCTCCAAGTGGGGTTGTATTTTATAGGTTGTATGTCAGATAAGCCCACTTCATACAATTTTAGAATGAAAAAATCAGAGAGTGGATATTTCTGAGTCGAGGGCCCCCATATTTCACAACATCCTAGTGTGAAGTTTAGGTCCCCACGAATGATGAAAGAGCATCGATGGAGATTTATGTTGAAGAAAGACTGCCAAAATTCCTTTCTAGCAGAGTAGGGTTGTCACACACCTGACCCCTTAAGTATCCTTTTAAGGGATGGGGCATAAATTTTATCTTTCCTACATCTCCCTGAATCCTTCGAATAAGGATTCCATCGCCTTGCGCTCACCGATATCTTTCCAACGACTATATCCTTGTTTGAACTCGAGCTCTTGTTTAAAATTTATGGTCCTCCGAAGTTTTCAGGATGTCTTTGGCCAATGGCCATCCTCTTTTCCACGTGGCTTCACTCCCCCGGTAACATCCAACATGGAACGACTGTGACCTGGGTCGCTACCCTTGGCAGTGATGTGACCATTGGTTTAGGGAGTATCTCCCAGTCTTCATGGATATCGAGCCTTCGACCTTTCAACATTCTTACACAGGTCTAAAACTTCCCAGAGACCCGAAGTCTTGAAGTCTCTCACCACTCCAGGATCTATGGTGGAGTTATATCCACCCTTAGATCTAACGGTTGGGATCTATCCAAACTTACCCATAACCTAAAGTTGACAAGGGGTAAGTGGTTCCCACCTTAAATCGTGTCCCATACCATGGTGCCATGTGGACCTGCATGGTCACACCGCATCACCATGGTATATGTGGGACCACTAAATCAGGGCTTGACACTTTAGTGAGGGAGTCTCAGCACTTCGACATTTACCACACCCTCCTATATCCTCAAATCTCTTAGAGCCACAGAGTCTCGAAGTTCCAGACTCTCGGAGAGGGTCCCACACACAAACTTAACTTAAGGTTTATCATGAGATTTATTTAATCCTGCTGAGTAATTAATCTCTAGCCTTTGGGCCAAATCCTAGGTTATGTTCTACCGCGAACACCCGAAGTCCTGGAATCCCCAAATTTCAGCGGACTGTCGATCTGAGATCCTTCAGGATTTTTCTCGACCGCTCGATCAAGGTTAGTGGAAGGATAGAATAAGCGGAAGTAATAAATAACAACAAAAGGTAGCCACTCCCTCATGACCACTTCTAACGGTAACACTACGGAAAGGGTTAAAGGTTGGGAAATTGCAAGATTCACGAACTCCCACCAGTCGTATGAGCAAATGGAAATTTTGGGTTGCATCCTCACCATTGAACCCATAAGAGGACAAGGATGAGGATCACGTCATTGATCTTTGATCATGATCAACGATGAGGGGAATACCCACGATCAAAATCTGTTAGGTGTTTAACGATAAGGTGGATACCATGATAACGGGTACGATACTGCCAATTGTCGATCAAACCGTCTGGTCACTATTCCAACAGGTTACCTTCGGAAAAAAGTTGATGTTGTGAAGTTCCAACATCCCGAAGTCCTATACCTCTGAAGTCCCAAAGCCCAAAGATCTTAGCTCCTTTTGGGCGTAGAGAAGGGTTTCAAGTCTTGATCATATGGGACTCGACAAGCCCTGAGAGCTACACTCTCGAATCATATATGATATTTTGTTAAGCCCACGGACTTGAGCCCACATAATCTTATATGAATCATATTCATGCATATTTTTATTTTCTTCTCCCTTCTGGCCACAAGTTTCCTCCCTTTTCTTTCCTTGCCCTTCAAGTTTTCATGGGTCAGGTTAGGAAGTTTCAGATGGTACTCTACCCATACCCCCCATTAACTCTTGAGGGAATACTTCCCAACTACTAGTTTGATTGATAATTAAGTTTTCTCTGGGCCAGAATACTATTCTGGAGTTGCGCATTTATATCTAGCAAGGTATTGGCCTGGCAGGGGTCAACTCACCATTATTGGTTCCCCTACCATCCCTTCTCATGCATCATTATCTATTTGGAAACCCTCTTTCAACGATCATGCCACTAATTTCCTTTCATTTAATAACGAAATGTATATACATTAATTTCTATGGAAGGTTTCATTGTATGTCCATCGTTCATATGGTAGATATGTATATAGTTTTGTTCACAATAATAATAATATTTACAATTTGGGGGAAATAAGGGTGTTACAATCCTCTCCCCCTTAAAAGGAACATCACCACAGTGTTATACTTGCCATTGTGGTTTTTATGTACAACAATGAACAAAAATGGGTATGCATGTTTCATGGCATCCTCCAACTCCCATGTGGCTTCATCTGGACCAAAGTGTTTCCTTTGCACCTTGACCTGGGCAATGGTTCTATTCCTGAGTGGAATTTCTTTCCAATCTAGTATGCATTGTGGTTCTGGTAGGAATTTTCCCTTTGGTTCCACCTGGATTAGAGAATAGTCAATTATATGATTAGAATCATGTACATATTTCTTCAATAATGAAACATGGAAAACATTATGCGCTTTTACTATGGGAGGAAGTACTAGTCTATATGCTACAAGTCCCACTCTGTCCATAATTTCAAAGGGTCCACAAAACTGAGGTGTCATCTTGGCACAAGTTCCCATTCTCAAGGAACTTCTTCTTGGTTTGATTCAGAGATACACATGATCCCCTACTTTGAACTCCTTAGGAGTCCTATTTTTGTCTTCATAACTCTTATGCTTGTCCTGAGCTACCTTCATATTATGTTTTATTTGAATTATTTTTTGTTCCATTTCTTTTAATAGTTATGACCCAAGAGTTATTTTGTCTACTCGGTTATTCTATTTGATTGGAATGTTACACTGTCTACCATATAGAGCCTCAAAAGGGATCATCTTTAATGAGTCCTGATAGCCATTGTTATAAGAAAATTCTACCAATGGTAGGTAGTCTTCCCACTTCTTGGGATGATGCATAACATGCATCCTTAACATGTCCTCTAATACTTGATTTACCCTTTCTTTTTGTCCATCAGTTTGAGGGTGATAGGATGTACTAAATAACATTCTAGTTTCAAAACCAACAAATAGATATTTCCAAAAATTTGAAGTAAATTTTGTATCTCATTCCGATATGGTTTCCTTAGGCATGCCATGCAGTCTAAATATTTATTTCATGAAGATATTGGAAATTTCTATTTCCTTGCAAGTTGACTTTACATGAATAAAGTGAGTAGTCTTGCTCGGCTTATCCACAACTACCATAATGGCATCATTTTGCTTGGTTGATTTAGGTAATCCGGTGATAAAATCAATGGAGATGGTTTCCCATTTCCACTCCAGAATGGTAGGGGTTGCAATAGCCCTGTTGGGTTCATGTGCTCTACTTTAACATGTTGACATTCTAAACATTTAGCCAAGTAGTTAGCTATGTCCTTTTTCTTTCTTGGCCAGTAAAATAGTTTCTTGGTGGTTGTGATCATTTTCTGATAACCAGGGTGACCAGTGTATAGTATTTTATGCAATTCATCCATTATGAACCTATTCAAGTCGTTTCAATTTGGGATATACAACCTACCATTGTAATTTAGCAGGCCATCAATCAACAATTGATAGTCCTCATACTTCAGGTGTGTGGGCTCTTGCTCTAAGTATGATTTCACAGTTTTGAAAATCTCATCCGTTGCTTGTGCACTTTTAAGTCTCTCCTTGATGTCTGATTCACAGGTACTTACAGCTACCAAGTGAATCACTTTCATACTTCTACTGAGGGCATCGACCACTCTATTTTCCTTTCCCTTAATATGTTTGATTTCGAAATCAAATTCACTAAGGAGGGCCATCCACCTGGCTTGTCTAGCATTGAGTTTGGGTTGGTCAAACAAGTATCTCAACCCACAATGGTTGGTCATAAGTACAAATCTTCAGCCTAAAAGGTAATTCCCCCACATTTTTAAAGCATGAACTATGGCAGCCAATTCTAGGTCATGTGTCACATAATTGATTTCATGTGCATTCAATTTCCTTGATTCATAACAGATTACATGCCCTTCTTGCATGGGGACTCCTTTGAGCCCCTCTTTACAAGCCTCTGTACACACTAGGAATTCCTTATGTGGGTCTTCAATTTTTAGCACTGGTGCATTGGTTAAAAGGTGTTTCAATTGGTGAAAACTTTCTTCACATTCCGTGGTCCAAACAAATTTAACTCCTTTTTTCTGTAGGGAGGTGATTGGGCAACGAATCTTGGAAAACCCCTTTATAAACCTTTTATAGTATCCTGCTAGGCCCATAAAGGATTTGATATCAAAGACATCCTTTAGTGTGGGCCAATACATGACGACTTTGATCTTGTTAGGGTAAACTGCCACTACTTCCTCAGTGATGACATGGCCTAAGTAATGGACCTTCCTTTGAAAAAAGTCACAATTGCTAAACGTTGCATATAGCTTGTGCTCTCTTAGCACTTGAAGCATTGACTTGAGGTGCTATTCATGCTCTTGTTTACTCTTAGAATAGATTAGAATGTCATCTATGAATACCAACACAGATCTATCCAAGAATTTGTTGAGTACATTATTCATCATACACATAAAGGTGGTTGGTGCATTGGTAATCCCAAATGGCACCACTACAAAATTCATAGTGCCCATTTCTTGTCTTAAAGGTTGTTTTATGGATGTATTCATCCTCAATTTAGACTTGGTGGTATCCATACCTTAAGTCAATTTTGGAAAATATTGTAGCACCCCTTAGTTGGTCAAATAGGGCATCAATTCTTGGTAAGGGATACTTATTCTTAATGGTCATCTTTTGAGTTGTCAGTAGTCTATGCACAATATGAGTGTGCCATCCTTCTTTTTCACAAACAAGGTTGGTGCTCCCCAAGGGAACACACTAGGCCGGATGTAACCCTTTTCCAACATCTTCTTCAACTGCAGTTTGAGCTCAACTAGATCTGGTGTACTCATTCTATAGGTTGCTCTAGACATTGGCACCGCTTCGGGTACAAGTTCTATTGAAAAAAAAAATATCTCTTCTTGGAGGTAGATATGGTACCTCCTCTAGAAACAAATCTTTATACTCTCTTAATATAGGATGGTACCTCCTCTAGGTTTATTGTCCTCAATAGAGTTCAACACTTGTATTGCATACAAAGGATATCCTTTTTTGCAATATTTCCTCACTTGAAGTGTTGATATTTGTCTTACTGAGACATGCTTTTGAATTCCTTGTAGGGTTCTTTTCCTCCCTTCCTCATCATCACACTCCAATGTTTTATTGTAAAAATCCAACTTGGATTTATGGGAAGCCAACCAGTCCATGCCAATTAGCAAGTCATAAGATCCTAAAGGGATCATGTTTAGGGTTGCTTGGGTGGACAATCCACTCAAAATTAATTGGCATGCTTGTATGACCTTTGTCACTTTTCTTTTTGTTCCAATGGCTAGTTGTACCAGCCATGATTTAACATGTTTTACTTGCTACAATTTACATTTATCAACAGTTTGAGGGGCCAGATAACTCATATTAGAACCAGGGTCAATCAAAATAGAAACATGATGGTTGGAAATCATACCTTCCATCTGCACCACTGAATCTTGGTGATCATATTGTTGATTATCCAGGGCTGCATAAATTTTTGGCATGCTCCTAGTCACATCATTGATTGTGGTAGCCTCTTGGATGTTGTAGACGCTCCTATTGTCTTATTTCCTATGGGGGAAGTCCCTCAACAAATGTTCTTCTATGAATCCCCAACGTTTCAATGGTTCTCTCATTTTCTTGCTAGTCTTTCCTAGGACTGATCCAAAGGGTTTATTTCCACTTGGAGATGGAAAATTATGTTGATACACACTTTTAGTAGGAAGGCTTGTATTAGATCCTTTCCCATGGTTCTTACATTTTGAGGGTTTAATCCCCCTCTTCTTGAATCACAATTTTCTCTCCTTTTTCCAATCCTTAGGAGTTTATGCCTCGTGCTTGAATTTCTCATAGCAATACCTTGCCTTCATAATGGTGTCTTCTAAGGTCTTAGGTTCATCAAACTCAATCCTGTCTCGAAAAGATTGAGACAATGCACCAATGAACCGTTGTATCTTCATCTTTTCATCCTTGATATAAGGCACATACCTCACCAGCTCAAGAAATTTGTTGACATATTCATCTATGGTAAGTTGTCCTAACTTGAGCTCATAGAAATCCTTAGTCTTTTCATCATAGTGCCTCTTAGATAAGTACTTTTTCTTAAATTATTTCTCAAATTATTTCCATGACAAATCCTTCTCATGAATTCCTTTCACATTCCTAAGGTCCTCCCACCAGATGGAGGTCTTTCCATTCAAGTTAAAGATGGTTATTCAGGATTTTAAGTTCTTAGAGTAGTCATGGACTCTGAAGTACTTCTTTAGGATGAGTAGCCAAGCTTCTGCTTCTTCCCCATTCTTAATCTCTCCATTGAAAGTGGGTGGTTTGGATTTCTTAAACTCTTCAAGGTGATGGCTTCTGGAATGTTTCCTGCTCTTTCTTCTCCTTCGAGAATGTAAACTAGTCTCAATACTAGACAACTCCTTGGAGTTGTTAGTTCCTTCATTAGAGGAGTCTTCAGTTGAATCCTGGATATGAGCATGCCTCTTGGCCCCATGTTGGGCCTTCTTTGAGGTGCTTCTTCTTGTGTTGCCATTTTTAGGGCCATGCTTTTGTATCTGAGGTGGAATTTGGTTTCTCTTAGTATTAGGTCTGTCCACATTACTAGCCATTGGTCCATGTTGTAGTTGTCTCTGTATATCTGATAGGATTTTCAACAGGAGTGCATTTATTTCAGTTTTCTTTTCTTGTTCTCTCATGAGTCTCTCATTGTATTCTTTAAAGCTTTGTAATTCTTCCATAAGGATTCTTATAGTTTCAACTAAAACTGGAGGGGTTTCCACCACCCTCCTCTAAACATAATAATATTCTTTATTGTGGGAGCTTCCCCCCCACTCATGGTGTGTCATATGATTAATTAATCTCCAACCTTCAGGCCAAATCCTAGGTTACGTTCTACCACGAACTCCTGAAGTCCTGGAATCTCCACATTTTTGCGGACCGTTGATCTGAGATCCTTCATGATCCTTCTCAACCGCTCGATTGAGGGTAGTGGAAGGATAGAATAAGTGAAAGTAATAACTGACAACAAAATGTAGCCACTTCCTCGTGACCACTTTGGTCGTTAACACCCTAGAAAGGTTGAAAGGTTGGGAAATTGCAAGATTCACGAAGTCACAAAGTTGCAATCTCCCGCCAGTCGTTCAATCAAATGGAAATTTTGGGTAGCATCCTCACCATTGAACCCATAAGAGGACAAGGACGAGGATCACGTTGTTGATCTGTGATCGTGATCGATGATGAGTGGAATACCCATGGTCAAAAGCTAGTAGGTGTTTAACAATAAGGCAGATACCATGATAACGGGTATGAGACCGCTAGTTGTCGGTCAAACCATCTGGTCACCGTTCCAATAGGTTTCCTTCCACAAAAAAGTGGATGTTTTGAGGTTCCAACATCGTCGAAGTAATACATCCCGGAGAGCTTAGCTCCTTTTTGGCATAGCAAAGGGTTCTAGGTCTTGATTATATGGGACTCGACAAGCCCTAAGAGCTACACTCTCAAATCGTATCTGAGATTTAGTTAAGCCCACATAATTGAGCTTGTGGTCACTTGGAAGAGTGGTTTGAAGGAATATCCTTTCACCTACAAAACTCAAAATCTATAGTAGAGAAGGAATTCTTGAGGGATTGACGAGTTCGGGACCATCCTGTAGAGTTTGTCCCGACTTTGTCTTTGTGGATTCGATCCCTAGGTCAATCCATTGGGGGGAAATTAGTGCATATATAGATTCAAATAGAGTCCAACTTGCCTTCTGTCCCAATTCCTTTCAAAACCATTAATCACAGGTCTCCTTTGTTAAATATGATTAAATAGGAAGCCATTGACAAAATATGAGATTTTATTTCTACTTCAAACCTCCCATACTACTAGGCCATCAGAGCCACAAAATCTACCATTCAACAAGATAAACAATCACACCAACATCTAGCTCAAGGAATTACATATTACAACAAAACATTCAAGGTAAAATAAAACTCAAAGTCACACTTATCTGAAACATTGGAATTTAGTTGTTGTTGAAAAGGGTTCCCTTTTCCACCCAATCGTAGGCGCAGTTGCTCTTGGAGTGTTCCTAAAATAGCCACCCCCTAGCTAGATCATGATGCCATGAGAAGGATTATGCTTGATCTCAGCAACAACAAGGGACAAAGGTTACTCTCCCTTTACCACAGGAACTTGACAGTCCAATTTTCTATCCACAAGGCAAGGGAGTCTGTTGTAATTGCTCACTCATTCACTGCCACTCTATTTATCATCTTTATTAGAAAACATTGTCCAAGAAATCCTATAACAAGAACAATTTATTCACAGTTCTCTTCCTCCGAACCTGAGAGCCTCGTGCATTCTTCATCTTATTTATTGGTCCTCTAGACCATTCGTGCGTCTTTTTTTTTTGCTTCTCCCCCCTTTTCCACGAGTTTCCTCCCTTTTATTGCCTTACCCAACAATATTTCGTGGGTTAGGTTAGGAAGTTTCAGATGGTACTCTGCCCATCTCTCTCGTTGACTCTTGAGGGAATCCTTCCCAACTACCAGCCTGACTAGTAATTAAGTTTTCTCTGGGCCAAAATATTGTTCTGGAGATGGACAATTATATCTAGCAGGGTACCGATCTGGCAGGGATCAACTCACCATTACGGGTTCCCCTACCATCCCTTCTCATGCATCATGATCTATCTGGAAACCCTCTTTCAACAATCATGCCACTAATTTCCTTTCATTCAATAAC
>JZKD02S2059663.1:10806-25507 GCA_000966675.3 Picea glauca | reverse complement strand
GAGTTGTCATCATCTTTGTGATGGTGGGTTGTGACCTATTGAGCACTTCTTTATAGGCTTCCTGGTTCCGCTCAGCGTTTTTTGATTTCCGACCTCTTCCCTTTTTCTTTGGGGTGGCCCAAACCTCATTTGCTTCATCTGATTCGCTGCCTATAGAGATCTCCCCTTCCTCTATGTTCTCATTGCCGTCCTGCTTCTGGGGGGAGTTATTTTGCGTCCCTTCTTCTTATGTTGGCTTATTCCCCTTGTCTTCAGGATTCTGACCTTCCTTTTCTCCCTTTTGAATTTCTTTATTTGGATCTTGTTCTCTTTCCTCCGGTTCTGTGGCTAGGATTCTGAAGCTGTTCTCCTTTTCTGTGGTTTCCAAGGATTTGGTTTTCTGTGGTTCTATCTGCTCATTCCTTTGGCCTCTTTCTCTTGATCTCCCTTTCCGGTCTTGTTGCCAACCTTCGTCCCCTTCTTTTTCAGTGGAGGGGGGTTTTTTTGGACAGTTTCTTTGGAAGTGGCCATATTCGTGGCAGCCTCTGCACTTGAACGGAAGATGTTTGTAATCCAGCTTTTGGAAGTGTTGCCAGTTGCCGACCTTCAACTTTATTTCCTCTGGTAAGCCTACCTCCAGATCAACCTCCACACAGATCCGCGCACAGGAATACTGGTCTCTTGGTTCTGCTCGGTCGATGTAGCGCCCAAGACCATTGCCTATTGCCTGAAGCGAGGAGGGGTTCCAGCAATGGATCGACAAGTTGGGGAGTCTTACCCAGACCGGGACATCCTTGGGGACTTCTGAGGCTAGATCAAAATTCAGGGTCCATCTGTTTAGATAAAGACCTTGAGTGCCCATGAAGTATGGGCCATTTCTGAATATCAAATCTCTGTCCTCCTGGGAGATAAATTCGAAGATAAAGTATCCTCACCCTGCCGCGTAGCATGTCACACTATTTGTTATCAGAGGTCTCTAGTTTCGCTGAATCCAGTTGTCTGTGGATCTGGTTGAGGGCCAGAGTCCCATAAACTGACCAATGAGTCCTCATTCAGAGAGAGATAGGGCGACTTTCATTGGATATTCAGGAGGGAGGTCGATCTCTGGAATGCCATTCAATTTCTTGACAAAGCTCAGAGCTTCTGAGACGGACGACTTCTTGCTGCAGGCTTCTACCAGACGACGAAAGGAGGAGGAAGGGGAAGAAGGGGGCGGCGGCTCCCCTCCCTGGGCTGCCATGGCGGCATGCTCAAAACCCTATCGTAAGGGTATACCCTTTTAGTTTAGGGTTTGAGTGAAAGACATATCTCTGTAAGAGATAGTAATGTCTTCGACAAGGCCATCTAATTTTTTTATCCCAACTAGGATCTGAGCCATGCCTATGTAGTCGGAGCAGGTGAAGGAGTGATCTGCTTCATAGTAGAGACCAATGGAGTTACAAATTTCCTTAAAAACATATTAAACCTAAAATATTAGAGGGAGTCCCAACAACCTCACCCAAACTGGAGAAAATTCGACTTTTTCAGATGTGGCATCAAAATATACTATCCAATTCTTCAGAAAAAAGAGATTGCACGCCATAGGACCAGGAGCCTACAAGGATCTTGTGGGCATCTATGGTCGTTTGAAAATTCCATGCTAACCATCCCTTTTCCAAAACTATACATTTGGGGGAATAACCCAGAAGCAGAAAAAAATTATGTGTGGTCCAATGCTGTAGGGAGGAAGCCAAGAGTCGTTAGTTGACGAACATATCGACAAGGGTTTCATTCTGCATTGATACTATTTCGTTCAACTAGATGTTGTCGCCGAGAATCAAGTTTTTTTCCCCTCTTTCCGCTTTAGACAATGTTTTTCGCTCATATGGTCAACCATGTTAGCATCACCAGGGATGGAGACTAAACCGACCATAGATCTCGGGAGATCCCTGTGTAAAAATTTCTTTGCGAGAATATTCCCGATGAATTCATCTGGTTGGGAAAATTTCTAGTGCAATAAATCGTTCGGTTTCTTTGGCAGGTTCCATCTCCTAGAGGCAACATTGTCATGATGGTTAAAAAAAGGAAAGGTATGGGCTTTCATTTCCAGTAATGGGAGATGAGATGGGTACTACGGTTGCACAAGGGGGGAGCATGGGTGAAGAGTGTTCGAGTATGCAGGAGGATATAGGGAGAGTCTTGTTCGGGAAGAGTTGGGGTGGTACGCATGGGGGAGGATCTAGGGGGAAGTGAGAAAGGGAGTGTGACGTGAGGTGGAAAGGTAAAGTGACATCCTTAGAGGGTAAGACCGATCCATGCGAGGAAATTGAGAGGGAAGCTATGACGTGTGTAGCCTAGATAGTGGCCCTGGGAGATGGATCTATTGAATAATCAAGGATTTCCTCCTCATCGTGTTCCATGATGATGCAAGGTGGGGGGCGGTCTCTGTTAGAGTGACGTCACCCAGTCGTCACACAGGGTCTGCGCTAACCCTATCCATGTGAAACCGCAAAGCTCCCCTTTCATGTTATCTGACCATGGTCAAAACTATAAATATAATAATTATAGAATATAAGATCGATCATAGTCGAAAGTCATACATACATACATACACACACACACACACATATATATATATATATAATTTTATTTTATGTTTTCTATTCTTATACATGTAATTGGATTTAATTTTTTTTTAATTTGTGTCTTCTTTTATTTATTTCACTAATTTTTCATTTAAAAGAATATTAATTTTCTTAATTTAAAATGTCTATCTCTGCATATATAATCTATTTTTTAGGGTTGTTTCCCAATGTTTTTGTTTTTTCTTGATGATTTTTTTTCAATAATGTTATTTTTTAGGCTTTGGTTTCAAAATTATTGTAATTTTAAACCCGGTATGTAAAAGAATATTCTACTTTTAGTGCCATGTTTCGATTTAGAGGTTTTAGTTCATAACAATATTAGTTGTCAAGGCCACAATTTAAGAGAAGTTGTAATGCTAACCTTGAAAAAAAGGGGTACTACTACTAGCACCACTTTTTGATTTGGGGGTCAATTTTAAGGTGTCTGTTCTAAACAGTAGAGGTTGTCAATGCCACAATTTCAAACAAATTATAATTTTGACCCCCCTCACCCCCCAAAAAAGAGGTGATTCTGGGAGCATCACTTTTTGATCTAATGGTTTATCTTAGTGTTTTTGTATGCAAATTTACATATCATGATTGCAAATTTTTTTAATTTTAACTCTAATGGAAAAAAAGTGCTAGTGATAGAAACACTTTTTGAAATTGGGATAAAAAAAATCTACTAAATGCAACCTCTAAAAATATGAGAACTCTGGAGGGTTCCAATAAAAATGGTAACTATGTTTTAGATGAATGTTCAATGAATTCATTTTTGGTTATCACCATCAGGGCCAAATTTGTAGATTCAATGGTCTCTTCCCAATATCATTTGCCTCATGGCCCAATTTGTAGATTCAATGGTCTCTTCCCAATAATGTTTTCCTCATCTAAATGGATTAGGTCTACATGAACAATATATTTTAGGATTTCTTTGAGCTCTCAAAGTTTTTTATTATATTTTCTAATAACTTTAATGACCACAAAAACCATAGATTTTAAGTTTTCTTTGTGATCTCAAGTTTAATTTTGATAATTGTAGAAAGGGGTTGGAAGAAGGACCATGTCTTATGAGCCACAATGGTGTCTTCATTAAATCGCAATTTCCAAAGTTCAATCTTTCCACCATCTATGTTACTACCACCCCTATGTAGGTGCACATACCTAATCTTCCCTTTTTATGCAGGTTTAAACTAGTGCTTAAATTAATTGGAAATACTCTAAGGAAATTTATAAATGTAAACATCAATAAGGTTAAAAGGGTATTTATACATATGCTTCTATTCGTGTGTGCGACTTGACTATAGTCAAGGTCTCTTGGTTAATTTAGGCCCAAAATGGAGTGATTCTAATTAGATCCAGACACTTGATTAGAAAAACATATCATTTTGATCCAAGGTTTGACAAAAAACCAACTATTTGGAGGATGCACGTGTCAAAGTCGGGTTTTCCTAATAGAAAAAAGAACCTACCAAATTGGAATCAAAACCCTACATTATCTATTCCAAAAAAGGTTGGTGTTTTTGACCCAGATTAAACTATTTGAAAATAAATGAAAGAGCACATAATATTGTATAAAGAACATAAGATACCATGAAAACCATATTATATTACTCAAAGAATGAGGAAAAATATTGTATAAATATATTAATGGCCAAAATGGTGGAAGCGATTTTTTAGAAGAGATATGTTTTCTATACTCATTGCAGAAAGTGCATAACAAGAGGTCGAAACTATATTTTATCACAATACCAAAAACTCTAGTAGGCAAAAAAACCCAACCCTAGGAGTTGATGTAGTAAAATGAAGGTGAGCCTCAAGTAGCCTAAATTCTTGAGGCTATAACTTTCAAATATCAACTCCATTTTGAGCATTGTTTAGACCATTAAAGAGATTACTTTGAGCTCTATAAGGTTGGTAGGTTGAGTTGTTTGTGGCCTAGCCTATGAAATCACCAAAAATGATGTTAAGAACTTGGAAAATGCATCAGAAAGTCAAGAACCATAAAATTGGGGAAACACTAGCAAGATTCAAAGTTGTTTTTTATATAGGCTCAAATTGAGCATGGTGCATCAACCGAGGCCCTGATAATTGTATATATGGTAAAGGATGGGCATCAAAATCCAATCATGCAAATTGGAACTAACTCAACTATGCATATTACTTTGATAGATTAAGCTTTAAGAGGGCTAAAGCCACTATATGAATTAAATAACTCTGATATGAAATTGGGCATTGTCTTTACCTTAAAGGGTGACATTGATAATGATATAGATCGACATGTAGTTTCATAGGAGGTTTCTTCATGCTTGCTTTGCTTTGAGTAGAAGGATGTTCTAAAGAAGAACATAAAACAAGATGTCCAATCTGTGATTTTTATCAAGCATGTAAGTGAACCAATTATTTGCATGCTTATAAAAATTGTTCAATGGTATTTAAGTCAAATTCATAACTTAAATGCTTATCATCATATCATTATTTCTACTTTTTATGTTGTAGTTGAAGAGGTTACCTGTTGTATATCAAACCCTTGATCTTTGTATGATTCAACTTCATTAATCCAAACATTGTTATTCTGTTATACATATTTTTTTCTTCTAGAGAAAGAAAAAGTCTACAATACTCACAGCTACTAGCCTAGCCTCTATTGATACAATCTCAAAACTTTGACGTGCAACAACATCATCATGCACAAACAAAACCTAACCACCTAAAATAACTCGTTGGTGGTCTATAAGGGGGTAAACTCCCACTCCTGCAAGATGCTTACGGGCTTTGGGTTGTTAACCCATTTCCTTACGTTCAAGGAAGATTAACACTTAGTCAATCATAAGCAATTTTAGATCATATTCTAGGATTAAAAGGCACTTTCAACATAACTAATATTTGCAAAAAACTCAATAACCCATAATGCCATCATTAAAAGTATATCATTAAAGTTATGTGCTTTTAAGTAACTTTTAACCTTAATCACATATGAGATAATAATAAGTTAATATGAGAAGATTGAAATACAATAATGTGTTTAAAAATAGGATTTTTTTAATTAAAAAGACTCAATTTTAGATAATCATATAGAAAAGAGCATAGCAATAAAATTATATGGTAGTGTGTCTATTAACATGAATTTAAAAAATCCAATCATGATGTAATTGGTGCGAACAAAACACTTATCCATTCAAGATGATAATTTAAATTACAAACTTAAAAGTAAGTAAATAAATAATTGTATTTATAATTTTAATTTGTTGTATGCGTCATTTTAGATTGTTAGGTTATATAATTTATATTTGTTTTCATAGGCGTCATTCTTAATTTTTAGGTTATACGATTTATCTTCCCCATCATAGGTTGTTAAGTGGGTCTAACTCTTTTTTTTTTCAACGAATTTTTTTTCTCGATTATATTAAATATATAATATGTTTTCTAGACAAAGTGTTTTCAAGACCACTGCTGAGGTTACAAATCTTGACTGATGATGCTTTTTTCAATAGTGGTCTCTCAATCGGTAAATTTGGAGAAATCTCATAAAAATAAGAATATCAAGAAAAATTCTGCCAAATCTATCGAACATAATTTTACAAAATAAGAGGAGTAGTATAAGAACTGAGATCTAGAGAAGCCTTCAATAGATCCAAAAATAGAGAAAGAATGCAAAGAAGATAAGAGCATGACTAGAAAAGAGTTAGAAGGTGGAGAGGGCCCTCGTGGCCATTTAGCCAGAGATTGTAATTTAGAATGCCCTATTTTTTTAGAAGAGCAGCCTTTGATAGAATGTCTGCAGTTTTGTTTTGATCACAGAAGATGTGATTAAAACAAAGATTTTTGAATGAGGGAAGTAATAATATGATTATGTCCTTCCAAGCTAGTAGGGAAATAGCTTGTAGATCGCCCCTATTGTTCAACCACTCAATAATGATTTTGGAATCTCCAAGAACCTGAAGTGCTTCAATATGATGTTTGGAAGCCAGGAGGAGTGTGGCCTAGGCACCCAGTAATTCAGCTCTGGTGTTGGTGCCCGGGCCACAATTAAAAGTCCATTTAATGTAGTAATTATTTCTGAATTTGATCATCCCTCCAACTCCACTGCGAGTGGCATTTGTAGTCGCTGCTCCATCAAACCAGCCAGTTGGGGAGTCCTCTAAAATAGATATCCTCTTTTTGTTCAATGATCTTGGCTTAAATGGATGTAAGTCGTTCCAGATGTTGAAAAGTCCAAGTGCTTTATATGTTGTTGATGAGGAAGAAGGAGACTTGTTTTCAAAAATTAATTTGTTTCTATCCAACCAAATGGACCAACATACCAGGGAAAGAAGATTCTTTGATTTGTGCTCCTTATGAATCCAAGACTCGAAGCAGTTAGTGAGAGTTGGCTTGTCCCAGGAGGTTTTGACATCAAGTACCAAATCGATTTTTTCCCAAACCGATTTTGAGTAGGAGCACATGATAAATAAGTGTTCTGCTGATTCGACGTCTTTGTAGCAGAGATGACAGGTATTTGGGGCATACCAGCCCTTCTTTTGCAAACTATCCCAAGTGTTTAATTTATGTCCATTCATAAGCCAAGTGAATAGTTTTACCTTTGTAGGAAGGAACCATTTCCAAAGTTGATTCCTCCAGCCGTGTATTTTTGTATTTGGGTCTAACTCAAATGAGGAAAATTGTTTTTTTTTCATTTGAATTCAATTCCTACATTAAAATATAATGCAAAATATAATGCTCTTTGTAAATTATTTATTAAATATCATGATCATTATGAAATTTTTGACACATTCTCGAACTTATACCACCCTAGGTACCAATCTCAAAATGCTTCCCTTGACACATGTATATTTAAAAAAAACAAAAAAAACTATACTTAATAGGTGTTTAAATTAAGACATTATAAAGATATAATGTGATTACTAAAGTTTTATTATTTTCATTTTTTAAATATTTTTTTTAATTATATATATTTTTATTGTATTAAGAGAGGTGAAATTCACTCTAATACTTTTAAAGTGCAACACATGTATTATTTAGTTTTATGTATGGGATTAAGGTTAGATGCTACAAGAAAGTGCATGACCCCATTAGAGGTAGCCTCAATGAAGACCACAAGGGAAACTGTTTTTTTTAGATACTATCCAGGTCTAAAATTGTTTCTTATTGGCTAAGAGCTCATTTTCTTTGGACGTAAGGAAACAAATTAATGGCTCAAGACCTAAAGGCATCTAGCGATTATTTCACGTAGCTTGATTTTCCTTAAATAACATGATGAGTTAGCCCACATTTATGATATATTTTACCACATTAAAAAAAAAAAATATTCTAATTTATAAATGAAATATATAACTTAATATCATATCAATAAATCAAAATAAAGTCTAAAGTATAAAAATTATAATAATTAAAAAAATACTAATAAAATATCATAATAATATAAAAAATATAATAATAAAATACATAAATATAAATTTTTGTTAAGGGTAGGTATGTATACCTCCGTAGACTTTACCAATCAAATTGTTGGGCAGAGGGGGTCCCTTGTCCCACAAACAAGGGGGTCTCATACATCAATTTGGTGTGGCTTAGCCGTGACCTTAAAAATAGATTATTATTATTATTATTATATAAAACCATGATAATATTTATACAACCCATAACAACTACAACTCTATAAAATGTTATTAAAATTCTTCTTTCTTAATAAATGAAAAATACAAAACATTATACTTCCTTAAACTCTCATACACATCACAAATTAAGCAACCCTATACTTCCTTACCTATCCATGTAGTATAACATCTTCAAAGTCTACACAACCAGCTAGTATAACACCATATTGTTTGATTTTGGAACTCACATAAACACCATAATTGATTTTGAAATGTATGTGTATTATTAGTCCCTGCCCTTCGGGCTGAAGGGACTATTAGTAATTGTTTTTTCATTATCCTATTAATCTTTGCAGGCATACCCACTATTTTAACCAAACTTTTGATAAAATCATATGATTTTTAAAGTACATTTTATTTTTAGACCTAAGTTTTTAGTTCGAGGCCTTATTTGGCCTCATATCGAGGCGAGGATAAAATATTTGGTTTGAAACTTATGAAATCGAAGTTGCATTAGGGTGTACATCATTTGAAGTGAATTAATTCTAGCTTTGAGGCTAGCATTACTTCATAGATATTTAATGTTTAAAATGTCTATGCCTTTTGTCTATGGTATCCTAAGCAATTCCAATATACTTTATGTTGTTGTGTCCAAAGGCTGGATGTAGATGAGCGTTGTGTAGCTGAGCATTTTCCAGTTGTAGGCTGAATGCAAGATCAACATCTATTTCACCTTGGAAAATAGCGTATATTTCCTCATATCTTTGAGGACAATCTATCATGTCGGTTATTTCCTTTGATCCTGGTAAGCAAAGAATAAACGAAGGTTGGCTTGATATCAAGCTGAGTTACCTCCAACGAAATGCCATGGAGCCTATCAAAGATGGAGCTTCTTGTCAAACTACGCAAAAAACAACTCATCTAGAAGAATTGTTAGCCTACAAGTACACAAAACTGAAAAAAGTGGTAAATTACCTTGCTAGTTGTCCAACTCTTGCTTCCTCGCTTCATTCTCTTAGAGTGTTGTTGCTTCCTTGCTTCATTCTCTTAGAGTGTTGTTGCTTCCTCGCTTCATTCTCTTAGAGTGTTGTTGCTTCCTTGCTTCATTCTCTTAGAGTGTTGTTGCTTCCTCGCTTCATTCTCTTAGAGTGTTGTAAAGGAAAATAGATCAGTTAACTATGTGTACGTCTCTTCAGTGTTCTCAATTCCCCAACTTATTTTCCCGTCGTTTCTCTATAACAACAAATTAACAGCTTATTTTCTTGTGATTTCTCTTTGTACATTTTTTCCTCTGGATCTTGGAACCAAAGCACAGAAATGTCTCTTGTTTCCAACCAAAATTGTTTCTCATCTACACAAAAATTCCACACAAAATCAAATCTATTCACAAAGTCACCTCTCTACTATGTGCTCGTGTCCTGGAAACTTTGTTGGGTTAGTGTCTGACAGAATTTAATAATGCAGAGGCACACAGGAATAACACATAAATAATGAATTGTATTACACACTTACACAGAGTTACATATGTATATATAGTTAAAATGAGATCTAACTAATTCTAAACGTGGGTGAAGCAGTTGAGAGAATATCTCAACAGACTCCAACAAATCCTCAAACTAATTCTATTGTAAGCATTAATTCTAACACCCCCCTTTAATGCTTACATTCAAAAACTTACAATACTTGAAATCATAATTAGAAAACTTGTCTTTGTCTTTGTCTGACTGGTCTTCATCAGCACTGAAACTCACTCTGCAATCACCCGGTTTTCACTCTTTCTTCTCCACACATTCGAGCTTCCCACTGACACATTTAAAGTCAAAATGCTTCTGACCATCGTTGACACTCTTTGTAAAACTGACGCTTCTCAACCTCCCGAAGGACAGTCTCAATACTGAACCATTTTATRGATACAACTTCCATCTGTGAAATYCCYCCGAARAGMAAATTTCGACAGTWAKATAGGACAGTGATCTWRATACRAAATGTTTTCARYAGTCAATAGTACAATTGACCTTTCTCATTCACAAACTCACAAACATACAAATATAACTATTTGTTTCTGAAGCACCKAAGTACAACAAGAATCAAAAGTTTACAATAATACATATATCTGCACACCTCACACAGTSTTACAAATACATAAACAAATATGAAAACTGCAGATCTGACCATAAGGCTTTGTMGTGAGACTGTTCCTGATTCTCGRCAACTTCAATCCGGAAGGCASGRAATGGACAGTCTTCTTCTTCGATATATTAACCCGATGCAGCAAAGCGGAATCTTGGCAATTCTAGACATACTTCGAAAAATAATCTAGGAATCAATCATACATTCTGATATATATATATATAAATCAGTAGAAAACTGTAGAAAATAAATGCAATCTGTCTGGTGGCTCTGGATTAGATGTCGACAACGCACAGGTATAGTAGCGATCTATGTGACAGCAACTCCTTTCCACGCATCAGTCAATCGGTCTGTCAGTCGCACAGTAAACACGACCTCCTTTGATAGTGATCAATCACAGCACGACATTCTCAAATGCTGGAGTCATAACTCTTCAGTATAGGTTGCAGATCTGTATCACCTTATTTGACTGCAGGTGGCTTTAATCCAGCGAACAACATCACGTTCTAACACTTTCTTTCTCTGCAGCGATTCTGCCCAACCATCAATTCACCTCAATTGCACAGATCTCCACACGCCTGCACAGTGGATGTTCTCCACACACAGCGGTTCCTTCAGATCTGGCGATTTCCAGACAGCTTGCCTTCAGGTACAGAGAATAGCTAGATGGTGCTTCTTGCACATCAACCAGATCACACAAGTTTAACACATGCAGCGATACCATATGGAGGAGCCACACTAGACAGAGGCAGCGCAAGCAAACTAATCACACAGTCACACAAAAAAAACTTCACACAACATAAATCTACTCTCACATGCCTATGTACAGTGAATCAGCTCTAATCTCTCATATTCCAGCCCCTCCCGTGAGAGAGTCAGGGCTGTCCAAGCTCTGATACCATGACAGAATTTAATAATGCAGAGGCACACAGGAATAACACATAAATAATGAATTGTATTACACACTTACACAGAGTTACATATGTATATATAGTTAAAATGAGATCTAACTAATTCTAAACGTGGGTGAAGCAGTTGAGAGAATATCTCAACAGACTCCAACAAATCCTCAAACTAATTCTATTGTAAGCATTAATTCTAACAGTGTCCTGGTAACTTTGTTTTAGTGTTCGTGTCCTGGTATGCCCATGCTATGATGAATCCAAAAGCGCCTGGAAAAACTCTATTTGTCCTTAGATTTCAAACTCCATTTTTCCTTAGATTTTGATGCAAACTCCATTTGTCAAGTTAGATTTCACTTCGTGATCTGAGCCTAGTTGGTTTTATTCCGGTGTCATCTCAGACAACTGGAACAACAAGGAACAATAAAATTTGTGAGTGATAACTAATAATAACAATGATATATATCAGGTTTCAATAGGTCACTCAATTATTAGACATCAATCCATTTTTGGTCTTTTAAATTCTCATTTTTTATATTTTTTCAGGTTCATGGTTTTTAAATGAAATGTACCAATTGTTCTGAGTGTGTTCTGCAGTTTCAGTTTGAAGGGAACAATGATTGGCATAACAAAACAATGTGCAATAATTACAAGATATGGGAACATGAATAATAGTCTCATTCATTCTTTCTCTATATCTATGTATTTAATTCTTTATCTATATCTAATGTGACCGTGATTAAAATAAATGAAAGTGTAATGAAATTATATATAAATAATTCTAAACAATTTTCTATGCTTGGGAGTTATGGCTTACCTTTTTTTCTCTGGCTGGCTTTATGCTACCCCAATGATTTGTTCAATAGCTAGTAATCAGAGAGATAAGCGAGTCTCCAAGACATAACCCCTATCCCATTCGAGCCGGACAATTTCCTTTCCATCGAAACGTCCTGCAATTTGGATCTGAATTCCTTCTACCTCTTCCCGCCTTCTACCTCTTTTCGTTCAGTGTATTCAACAGCTTTTCAAATCAACTATCTATCAATGTCTTGTGCCCACCATACCTATCCAGAGTGTACTCATGCTTGTTATATATAATATCATATGAAAATGTAGAATATCATATGGGAATGGTAGACTAACCATAACTCGTGTCCTGATATCCCTCCTCATCTAGTTATCATGCAACATTTTCCTCTACCCATGGATAGCTTGTTTCTTGGTCCAATGTATACATACCCTTGCATGCTTGCTCCACTTTTTCTTTTCTTTCTCTTCCTTATTCCTCTATGTATTCCATTCAATCTCTCTATTCATTGGGGTAAAACGTGCATTTCAGTAACATAGTGTAGCAACTCCTTGTGTGGCAGTCTACTCCTTTATGCACAAATGGTGGGCAACATGGGATACAAAAGCTCATCCCATTGCCTGGTCATATGCCTTGTTGTGGATAATTAGTTGCCTCTTCTTCTTACACTCATGACTCACATGACTGTATAGAAAACCATACACAGAAGAAAAGAAAAGCACTAAGGACAGATATTCCCAAAGCCTAAAAAATCCTTTCAATCAATTTGCCCTTGGATATCTGTCATTAATTCTGGTTCAATATGACATAAATGTGAAAGATACCCTAGAAACAATCCCACCTATATCACTGGATGACCCGTGAAATCATCTCTACCTAAGCCTAGGTTTCTCTACAAAATTTCATTTGGGTCTCCTGCAAATCCAATCAAAGATCTGAATTTTTTGAAACTTGCCTGGTTTGGGAACAACTCATTTGAAGTAAATTAATCTTTTGAGAAATAATTAAGACTAATGGAACTCGACAAAACCAAGGAAACCAACATTTAAGCCTACTCACCTCTTCTTCCGTACTCATTCAACAATCTCTGATCCAACCCAACATTATCAAGATTCAAAACCCCAAGACTTAAACACCAACAAGTTAAAAATGGAGCATCAGACTAGAATTGTACCTCAGACCTTTGATACACATGCATGTTAAAAATTGAGCATCTAGATTTTGACCATGGACCTTTGATGCATAATTGTGTTGGCATGTGACAACCTCCCATCAACGATGCACCAAGATTGTACCTCCTTATTTCGTGAAATGAAACCATTTACCCTAATATATCGAGTAATAATTTGTTATTTTTTGATTAATCCCTCACGTAGTCACCTTCACCGAGCGGATCCAGGGACCTTGGAGCCTTGAGGAGGACATGGTGCTCCACAACCTGGTGAAAAAATACAAGCCACAGAACTGGTCTCAGATAGGAAAGTGGTGGAAAAATACAAGCCACAAAACTGGTCTCTAATATGCAAGGGGATTGTTTGCCAAAACAACGGAGGAAGGAGAAACATATTTTGGATAGAAAATGAAATACTCGTCGTACTCCATGTACTCTTCATCTAATCTCCACGTACTCCATCATCCTCTGCTAGAAGTCCATTTGTGTTGAATGCATGGTAGTGTTGCTGACAATTGTTTGTCTTATAACTAAAAGTTCCATTGTGATCCAATCCCAATGCATATGGATTTACTGCTTTTTTTTATCTATGGTTTTAAATAGTTGTTGCTTCGACCATCGGGATTGAAAGAGAAAGGATTTTCCCAAACAACCACATATGAAAATATGTGTATTGTCTTACATGATGTATACAATATAATCTGATTTTTCAAAACTTCAAAATCTTAATATCTCCACAAAAACAAATTTATAAACAACTAATTAAAGTTAAAGTTATTATAGTGAAACAAAGTCTTAAATATAATATACAAGTTTTACTGTATCTTTCAAACTTAGTATACTCAATCATATAAGTTTTACTTTATCTTTCAAACTTAGTTCAAAAGAATTTTATAGATTAAAACTAACAAACAAATTTTAGGAACCACTCATTTTTGGACATCTATGAATCAGAGTATAGTTCAAAAGGCACACATGTTAAGCTTGTAATTAAAGTATATACTAGAGATTTGTTGTGCATATTGACTAATATACGAGGATAGATTACATATTATTGATATTTGCTCTGCATATTGTCTAATATACAAGGAGAGATTACATATTAGTTGATATCGTTGATATATCGGTTTTTATTGTAATCTCATTATTATTAAATGCTACCATGAGTCTCACTATTGAGATCAAAGAAACATTTTCTATCCTTGTATGTAATACCATTAAAACTTGTTTCATATATAGTTAGTTCGGAAAATTGTTCCATATATAGTTATTTCAGTGGTTTTTTTTACTGTAAACTCACTAGTAATAAATTATATCATCAGGATTTGAATGTGGTGTCTCAATAACAAATGCATTACAATGAGTTTCCTGAAATAGAAGAAATCTAATTTAAATCTTTGTACTAATAACCACACTAAATATTTGTTGATTAAGGTTGGTTGTCATTGATGTCAACCCTTGAAGAAAGCCCCGTAGCACAAAGGTTTGGGTAATGGACCCAATATTGTTTG
>JZKD02S2059652.1:0-13759 GCA_000966675.3 Picea glauca | reverse complement strand
TCTGAAAAAATCTCCTTCAACACATCACAAAACCCTTGGACCACCGAACTCCCAAACTTCAGAACCCTCCAAGATCCACTTAGCTCTTTTGTCATCAATCCAGGTGGTGATATCGATTCTCACTATCGAGGGACATGTATTGGGTCGCTATTGGTTCTAAGAGCCTACGAAAAGTAAAAAACTCGATGACACATGGGATGCCTAGAGGAGGTCCACGACACCCCCCCCTGTGATGTCATCATTCCATGTCACTTGGAAACTTTGGGACTTCAAGACTTCGGGATTTATGAGGTCTGGAATTCCTTCCCACAATTTTCCTCGAACGTCGAACTCTATAACTGTTTAATATTTTGGGGCCCACGAAGTGCAACTGTATCCAATCGAAGAGGTGACACATGGCCCCATTGTCAAGTGAAACGTGTCAGTTTCCAATCGATTCTAAGGGCCTATCAAAATCATGGAAATGAGTGCCACATGGTCGACCTAGGTAGGTCCACGTCACCCCCAGGTGACATCACCATCATGTCACTTCGACACTCTGGGACTTCAGGGATCTCTTCCTCCCGTGCAACCACAAACCATTTCTTCTGGAGTGTCAAAACTCTGAACCTTCTTAATATTTGGACACATATCCCTTGGAATATATGATCTAGATAGGATCTGAACTTCAGGACTTTGTCATTCTTCTCCACTTATAGTTTTAAAACAACCAGAGGGGAGAAGTCTGAAGGACTTCGGTGCTTATCCTCCATGCATATTCTCTAGATATAATGGATGTGAGGGGTCTTTCCATTCTTGAACCATTCCAATGGCTCAAGTTTAACTTTGTGTCCAAATACCACATCTACTGTGGTTTAACAAACCATTATTCCTCCTGAGATTTCCAATACCCCCAATAGCTCTCTCAACGCCCTCTTGGCACCTTATACATCAATTTTGTCCCTTTGGACAACAATTCCTCTATACTTTCTCCTATAACCACTTGTACAGACCATCCAGTATCAGTATTGAAACTTTCTCACTCTGATACCATTTTGTAACGTTCCCCAACCACCCACAAGCTGGAGACGACGCCACTACAGATCCACATGGTCTCAAGCTCTGTAATAGGTAATTAAAAATTTCCCATGCCCATACATAGACCTATTGGGAAATGGAATACATAGCTCTCTGTAGAATAAATAACTTATAAAATTAACATAAATAAAAAAAGATAACATGAAATAATACATGGAGCAAAACACATGATATTATTATAAGAATCACAAGCATATACTAAAATACATCATTTAACCATTAAGCACAAAAATGATACTTATCTCTTAATTGTAGTGCGTTGAATGCATTAATACCTTCCATGAACCTCCCAACCTTAGAACACGCTACTCATCACTCTCAGTATTGGGTCACCCCCGAGCTGGGACTAAACTCCATCATGCAACAAATTCCTAGGCTAGGCAAGGACAACAGGAAGTTTCACCAGTCTACAGGAAGTAGTTCCTCCAAGGAGCCACTTACGCCCACCACTCACATAATATCATTCCTGACATGATTGTCCCACCCCAAGAGTATACACCTTCATTTTCACACAGTCCATCGACTGCTCCACCTCCCTCCCAAGGATTCAGCAACAGGCCAGACAAGAATTCTTAGAGCTCTGTAGCTACTACTAGACTCCCTCTAGGAAAACTCACTTCCCTAGAAACTCTCTCACCTGAAGATATTTTCTCACAGTTATAAAAACCATCGTATTCAAACACAAGCCTGACAAACCACCTCTTCAAACCACAATATCAAATTAGGTAAGGAAAGGGGATGACTCAACAATTTATAGAGGTTCACAATGGAAAAAATGGCTCTGGATACATGCCTTTTTAGTGCGTGTGTGAACTGCACAATGGATGAAAATAATCTTGAGGATGAACTCATGGGGAAATGGCCAGACAAAACATAGGAAACCCATAGGGAATAGGTTCAGCAAGACATCATTTTGGGCTTGTTGCAGAGGTTCAGGATGGTCGAGGGTTTAGAAATGGCATTCACCATTTTACTGCCTCCTACTAGTTGCATGCGTGAGTGGAAGGAATAGAAAATGTTGCCCGCAACATTCAAAATCCCCCACATATATTTGCATGTTCCTAAGATGACACATGGTGCTCATGAAGCGTGTTCCTCTCCATTTGGAAGTCGTTCCCCTTTCCCAAATGAACTTAGGATAAATTCATATCCTCCTCGCAACATTTAGAATAATAATATATATTATTCTTTGGGATTTAAGATCTTAATCTTAGCCCCTTTTTCCAGCCTCTCATCTCCCTCCCTTACCTAGCCTAGTGGAGCCTAGTCCCCCATACTCTTTCATCGTGATCACTTAACACACAGTGATTATTTTATATTAATGACTTGAATATTTACATATACAAAAAAAGCTATTGGCCTTAGCATCCTAGGCTCTTTGGACCAACTATCACATAAGCCTCTTAGATTAAAATTACTTGGCTCACCATCCTATGAAACATTTTTACAAATCATGATTAAAAATTAGGGCTCAACTTTGGGGTATTACATATTTCCTTCGATCCTAGATTTATTATTACTATTTTAAGCTCAAATTTATGGAAATATCTAAAATCTGAAAATGAAAGAACAAGAAAATTAATAGGACAATAAAAAAATGAACACAATATGTGACTTGGGAAACCCAATATGGGAGAAAACCCATTTAGAAAGTGAATCCCATGCTCTGCTCTCTTTTCTTCAATTATGAAATGCAAATACAAAGAAAGGGGCACTCACTATGGAGTTTTCCTTAACATTATGGCTTGAATAGTTGCTACAAAATATTCTATCTCCTTTGTAATGATCACAAATATCACTCCTAGATGCTTTTCTCAACTGTGGAACAAGTACAATTCAAAAATAATGGAAACCCTTCTATTCCTAGTGACCCAATATTTAACATACCCTGGTAGGAATCTATGGTTAGGGTTAGGTTTTTCACATGCCTCAACCCTTAATTGGTGTTAGGGATTTGGAACTTATATGGTATTCTTGAAATTACATACATAAATATCCCCACACATGAATTAATGGAGGTTGATGTGACATCCACTCAGTACCATGGTGGTCAACAAGGTAGGTCAATTTACGGGAGGCATAACTTTCACATATGAACTATGATTGAGGTCATTTTCACAATGTTTTAAATCTCTCAGTGTGTAGAAAAATTTCAAGTGGTTGGGAGATATTCTCACAAAGTTTTGACCCAAAGAAGTTACATTTTGTTTCTCAAACTAGCTTTAGAAGTTTCCATGCCCCAAATCTCCAAACTAGGACCTACCACTATAATGGGCCCTCTAAGAAAATTCCTATAATTTTTCCACCTACAAAGTACCAAGATAGATGTAAAAATGTATAATGATTCGATCAGGATCACTTCTTTCTCTAGCTTCATCATTCTATATTTAAAATCAAATATCTTAGTGCACCACTCAACACCCTCTCAGATATCAAACAACTCTATTAAACAATAGGCATTGACCAATCCTGAAACCAAAACAACATTATTCTTTCATTCTTCCTCCAGTATGTTGAAACACATAGTGACACTGAGAGGGGGTGTGAATCAGTGTTTGGAACTTTTGACTACTTTTCACACTTTCATCGATTAACTAAATTAACTAAATAAGATATATGAATTTCAATTAATTGTTCCTAAACATGTATAACACAAACTGTATGAAGTAGAAAGAATATCATTCTTTTATTTATTTAACTTGTATGGATACATATAAAATCAATAATTTAATATATTCGACTTCAACTAAATATGAGAGATCCAACTCTCTGATACAAGACCCAACTTGCAGTTCTCATATCTAATTGAGAAATGAGGAATCCAACCCTCATAAAAAGACCCAGCTTGTTGATCTCAGATCCAACTGATATGTGAGGAATCCAACCCTCATAACAAGACTCAGCTTGTAAATAGGCACCAACCTGATAGAATGAACTTTCATTCAATCCAATATATATAATAGATAGATATATAATCCACTAAGACACTCTTTATATTCACCACCAATTCTGGTTTATATAGTATTTCAATAGGTATAGGATTGAACCATTGTGTCTTTTTTACATGAAGCATTGCACCTCTTCATTTAATATTAACATAGAAAAAAAAAATCCTTTTATTATTAATTTATCGTGTAAGTTTCTCAATTTAATTAGAAGAATAATCTTGATTCAAATTCTATCCTTGTGAGTTTATCACAGATATGGATCAACTCATTAGATGATTCTCATGCTTCTTCAGCATCCCCAATTCACCAATAGATCATATTCGAGCTTTTACCAGCTCTATGTATTGGTATGGTGTTAATCTCTATCGAATTACTCTATAGACCTTAATTTGTTTACATAAAATGAATCGTAAATGAGGTTCTTCCTTCAACCCAATGTTCAAATGACCATGGACTCAAAACCATGGACTTATTCATTTAAGCATTTCTCCTAGCGCCTATTCTTTCATCCTTATTCCTTTATCGTGAGATCAAAACCCATGACCAAACGCAATTCCTAACATGCACTAATCTGAAAATCATGACCTAATCTGTGGTTGAGTGGATGGTTCTCGTTCACTCTGGGAAGTGGTGATTTGTGACTCTGGACTATGCATTCTTCCAATTCTCTCGGAGTAAATTTTTCTGAAGTGTGTATACACACTCCTTGTTGACATTATTTTCCATATGCCTTTAGGATAAGAACCAAGGGATTTAACTCATCGTTGTATTACAGTTTTTGAACTTGTCCCCTCGAGTTGCTTAAGAACCTTCAGATGACCTGGAGCTAGGACCGTAGACTTAGGCAAAAAGGAGCTTTGACTCTCCAAGTATTCGACTCTTCGAGTATTCAGGATTATTGGACTTTGCAAACCTTATATTATTCTGGATTAAATTTCATCGAAGTGTGTATAATTGATTCACTAGTATATCAAAAAGTTGATTTTAATATTTCGTTGAATGGACGATCCAGTCTTACTTAGAGGCTTCAACAAAATCGACGATCATGACTTAATTAGGAATTGAGATCTATGGTCTCTGTTATTTCAACATAGTGGAGCTTTAACACTTAGTCACTATGTGCTTTAATCTCGAATTGACGTGTGTCTATAAACTTCAATGGTCTAGATCATTGTGCGCTTCTTCCACAAAGTTAATCTTCATGCACGTTACTTTTGTGCTTTTGGATCTCAACCATGGATATTCCTCCTCAATGGGGAGTCATATCTTATTTCGGAGCTTCAGCACTCCGAGACTTCGGATTACTAGAACTCTGAAGTAGTTCAATTTCTCTGGAGGTTTACCTACCAAATAAGTCATAAAACAATGGTGACCACTTGTTGTCAGTTAACATCTCATGCTTATACTATTATTCCATTGTGCTTGATCATCGGTCGAGAATTCTCCTGAAGTAGGTCAATGATTGGTGTTACTTTTTGATTCACACTTAGTCTATCTTTCTACTACTCTTGATCTAACAGTCATGAGATGTCCTAGAGGATATTATATCAACAACCAGCGTTATTTTGCGACTTAGGTGCTTCGGTCATTTTTTCTGGTAGGAAAAGTTGGACATCCCTGGAGGCTGTAATCTCAGAGTGACATGGCATGATGATGTAACTGAGGTTTAATTGGACCCATAGTATGTGTGTCACATGTCACCCTGATTCATGACTTTCACAACCCTTATGTGCCACATCGACCTTGACACTTGTCACCATTTGATTGGGCCATATGTCATCTATTGTTGACATGGTGCTGCTAACATGGACCTATTGATGTGTCACATGTATTTCTCATGGATCTAATGGTTGTAGATTCATTTAAAGTTCCTTATTGATCTAACAATCTATGTCTACTTACGGGACTCTGTGCCTTTGGCCTCGTTTATCCTATCCTTCCACTAATTCATCCAACGGTCGAAAATGGTCCCAAAATGGATCAATGGTTAGTGTTACTTATGGAATTTAGGATTTCAAATCTTACCCCATCCTTCCACTTTNCCCCCAATAGCTCTCTCAACGCCCTCTTGGCACCTTATACATCAATTTTGTCCCTTTGGACAACAATTCCTCTATACTTTCTCCTATAACCACTTGTACAGACCATCCAGTATCAGTATTGAAACTTTCTCACTCTGATACCATTTTGTAACGTTCCCCAACCACCCACAAGCTGGAGACGACGCCACTACAGATCCACATGGTCTCAAGCTCTGTAATAGGTAATTAAAAATTTCCCATGCCCATACATAGACCTATTGGGAAATGGAATACATAGCTCTCTGTAGAATAAATAACTTATAAAATTAACATAAATAAAAAAAGATAACATGAAATAATACATGGAGCAAAACACATGATATTATTATAAGAATCACAAGCATATACTAAAATACATCATTTAACCATTAAGCACAAAAATGATACTTATCTCTTAATTGTAGTGCGTTGAATGCATTAATACCTTCCATGAACCTCCCAACCTTAGAACACGCTACTCATCACTCTCAGTATTGGGTCACCCCCGAGCTGGGACTAAACTCCATCATGCAACAAATTCCTAGGCTAGGCAAGGACAACAGGAAGTTTCACCAGTCTACAGGAAGTAGTTCCTCCAAGGAGCCACTTACGCCCACCACTCACATAATATCATTCCTGACATGATTGTCCCACCCCAAGAGTATACACCTTCATTTTCACACAGTCCATCGACTGCTCCACCTCCCTCCCAAGGATTCAGCAACAGGCCAGACAAGAATTCTTAGAGCTCTGTAGCTACTACTAGACTCCCTCTAGGAAAACTCACTTCCCTAGAAACTCTCTCACCTGAAGATATTTTCTCACAGTTATAAAAACCATCGTCTTCAAACACAAGCCTGACAAACCACCTCTTCAAACCACAATATCAAATTAGGTAAGGAAAGGGGATGACTCAACAATTTATAGAGGTTCACAATGGCAAAAATGGCTCTGGATACATGCCTTTTTAGTGCGTGTGTGAACTGCACAATGGATGAAAATAATATTGAGGATGAACTCATGGGGAAATGGCCAGACAAAACATAGGAAACCCATAGGGAATAGGTTCATCAAGACATCATTTTGGGCTTGTTGCAGAGGTTCAGGATGGTCGAGGGTTTAGAAATGGCATTCACCATTTTACTGCCTCCTACTAGTTGCATGCGTGAGTGGAAGGAATAGATAACGTTGCCCGCAACATTCAAAATCCCCCACATATATTTGCATGTTCCTAAGATGACACATGGTTCTCATGAAGCGTGTTCCTCTCCATTTGGAAGTCATTCCCCTTTCCCAAATGAACTTAGGATAAATTCATATCCTCCTCGCAACATTTAGAATAATAATATATATTATTCTTTGGGATTTAAGCTCTTAATCTTAGCCCCTTTTTCCAGCCTCTCATCTCCCTCCCTTACCTAGCCTAGTGGAGCCTAGTCCCCCATACTCTTTCATCGTGATCAGTTAACACACAGTGATTATTTTATATTAATGACTTGAATATTTACATATACAAAAAAAGCTCTTGGCCTTAGCATCCTAGGCTCTTTGGACCAACTATCACATAAGCCTCCTAGCTTAAAATTACTTGGCTCACCATCCTATGAAACATTTTTACAAATCATGATTAAAAATTAGGGCTCAACTTTGGGGTATTACATATTTCCTTCGATCCTAGATTTATTATTACTATTTTAAGCTCAAATTTATGGAAATATCTAAAATCTGAAAATGAAAGAACAAGAAAATTAATAGGACAATAAAAAAATGAACACAATATGTGACTTGGGAAACCCAATATGGGAGAAAACCCATTTAGAAAGTGAATCCCATGCTCTGCTCTCTTTTCTTCAATTATGAAATGCAAATACAAAGAAAGGGGCACTCACTATGGAGTTTTCCTTAACATTATGGCTTGAATAGTTGCTACAAAATATTCTATCTCCTTTGTAATGATCACAAATATCACTCCTAGATGCTTTTCTCAACTGTGGAACAAGTACAATTCAAAAATAATGGAAACCCTTCTATTCCTAGTGACCCAATATTTAACATACCCTGGTAGGAATCTATGGTTAGGGTTAGGTTTTTCACATGCCTCAACCCTTAATTGGTGTTAGGGATTTGGAACTTATATGGTATTCTTGAAATTACATACATAAATATCCCCACACATGAATTAATGGAGGTTGATGTGACATCCACTCAGTACCATGGTGGTCAACAAGGTAGGTCAATTTACGGGAGGCATAACTTTCACATATGAACTATGATTGAGGTCATTTTCACAATGTTTTAAATCTCTCAGTGTGTAGAAAAATTTCAAGTGGTTGGGAGATATTCTCACAAAGTTTTGACCCAAAGAAGTTACATTTTGTTTCTCAAACTAGCTTTAGAAGTTTCCATGCCCCAAATCTCCAAACTAGGACCTACCACTATAATGGGCCCTCTAAGAAAATTCCTATAATTTTTCCACCTACAAAGTACCAAGATAGATGTAAAAATGTATAATGATTCGATCAGGATCACTTCTTTCTCTAGCTTCATCATTCTATATTTAAAATCAAATATCTTAGTGCACCACTCAACACCCTCTCAGATATCAAACAACTCTATTAAACAATAGGCATTGACCAATCCTGAAACCAAAACAACATTATTCTTTCATTCTTCCTCCAGTATGTTGAAACACATAGTGACACTGAGAGGGGGTGTGAATCAGTGTTTGGAACTTTTGACTACTTTTCACACTTTCATCGATTAACTAAATTAACTAAATAAGATATATGAATTTCAATTAATTGTTCCTAAACATGTATAACACAAACTGTATGAAGTAGAAAGAATATCATTCTTTTATTTATTTAACTTGTATGGATACATATAAAATCAATAATTTAATATATTCGACTTCAACTAAATATGAGAGATCCAACTCTCTGATACAAGACCCAACTTGCAGTTCTCATATCTAATTGAGAAATGAGGAATCCAACCCTCATAAAAAGACCCAGCTTGTTGATCTCAGATCCAACTGATATGTGAGGAATCCAACCCTCATAACAAGACTCAGCTTGTAAATAGGCACCAACCTGATAGAATGAACTTTCATTCAATCCAATATATATAATAGATAGATATATAATCCACTAAGACACTCTTTATATTCACCACCAATTCTGGTTTATATAGTATTTCAATAGGTATAGGATTGAACCATTGTGTCTTTTTTACATGAAGCATTGCACCTCTTCATTTAATATTAACATAGAAAAAAAAAATCCTTTTATTATTAATTTATCGTGTAAGTTTCTCAATTTAATTAGAAGAATAATCTTGATTCAAATTCTATCCTTGTGAGTTTATCACAGATATGGATCAACTCATTAGATGATTCTCATGCTTCTTCAGCATCCCCAATTCACCAATAGATCATATTCGAGCTTTTACCAGCTCTATGTATTGGTATGGTGTTAATCTCTATCGAATTACTCTATAGACCTTAATTTGTTTACATAAAATGAATCGTAAATGAGGTTCTTCCTTCAACCCAATGTTCAAATGACCATGGACTCAAAACCATGGACTTATTCATTTAAGCATTTCTCCTAGCGCCTATTCTTTCATCCTTATTCCTTTATCGTGAGATCAAAACCCATGACCAAACGCAATTCCTAACATGCACTAATCTGAAAATCATGACCTAATCTGTGGTTGAGTGGATGGTTCTCGTTCACTCTGGGAAGTGGTGATTTGTGACTCTGGACTATGCATTCTTCCAATTCTCTCGGAGTAAATTTTTCTGAAGTGTGTATACACACTCCTTGTTGACATTATTTTCCATATGCCTTTAGGATAAGAACCAAGGGATTTAACTCATCGTTGTATTACAGTTTTTGAACTTGTCCCCTCGAGTTGCTTAAGAACCTTCAGATGACCTGGAGCTAGGACCGTAGACTTAGGCAAAAAGGAGCTTTGACTCTCCAAGTATTCGACTCTTCGAGTATTCAGGATTATTGGACTTTGCAAACCTTATATTATTCTGGATTAAATTTCATCGAAGTGTGTATAATTGATTCACTAGTATATCAAAAAGTTGATTTTAATATTTCGTTGAATGGACGATCCAGTCTTACTTAGAGGCTTCAACAAAATCGACGATCATGACTTAATTAGGAATTGAGATCTATGGTCTCTGTTATTTCAACATAGTGGAGCTTTAACACTTAGTCACTATGTGCTTTAATCTCGAATTGACGTGTGTCTATAAACTTCAATGGTCTAGATCATTGTGCGCTTCTTCCACAAAGTTAATCTTCATGCACGTTACTTTTGTGCTTTTGGATCTCAACCATGGATATTCCTCCTCAATGGGGAGTCATATCTTATTTCGGAGCTTCAGCACTCCGAGACTTCGGATTACTAGAACTCTGAAGTAGTTCAATTTCTCTGGAGGTTTACCTACCAAATAAGTCATAAAACAATGGTGACCACTTGTTGTCAGTTAACATCTCATGCTTATACTATTATTCCATTGTGCTTGATCATCGGTCGAGAATTCTCCTGAAGTAGGTCAATGATTGGTGTTACTTTTTGATTCACACTTAGTCTATCTTTCTACTACTCTTGATCTAACAGTCATGAGATGTCCTAGAGGATATTATATCAACAACCAGCGTTATTTTGCGACTTAGGTGCTTCGGTCATTTTTTCTGGTAGGAAAAGTTGGACATCCCTGGAGGCTGTAATCTCAGAGTGACATGGCATGATGATGTAACTGAGGTTTAATTGGACCCATAGTATGTGTGTCACATGTCACCCTGATTCATGACTTTCACAACCCTTATGTGCCACATCGACCTTGACACTTGTCACCATTTGATTGGGCCATATGTCATCTATTGTTGACATGGTGCTGCTAACATGGACCTATTGATGTGTCACATGTATTTCTCATGGATCTAATGGTTGTAGATTCATTTAAAGTTCCTTATTGATCTAACAATCTATGTCTACTTACGGGACTCTGTGCCTTTGGCCTCGTTTATCCTATCCTTCCACTAATTCATCCAACGGTCGAAAATGGTCCCAAAATGGATCAATGGTTAGTGTTACTTATGGAATTTAGGATTTCAAATCTTACCCCATCCTTCCACTTTATGTTGATTAACGGCTGATGGGATTTCCTAGCTCTTCCTTTGATCCGACGATTGATGTTATTTCGTGACTTCAGAATTTTGTGGATTCTTCCTTGTCTCCAATAATCTCCAAAGTGGAGAAGTGGAAAAGTGTTGAAGTTCTTTATCCACTACTTGATCCAACGGCCCATAATGATACTACTTCAGATCTGATGGTTGGTATTTAATCCTTCCCAACCTATGAATTTACCTCGATCTAACGAATCTGGATTGTCCCAAACTAAGAATGAATGACTCATGTAAATCGACCCTTTAAAACATGATTTATTTACTCGCAGAACTCTATTTCAGATTCACTTGAATGCACTAACTCCTCCTGATCTTTTGTATTGGTGCGCTCGTTTGTGCATTTTCTATACAAGATCACAATACTCTATTTTTCGTAGTTTTTTCCCTCAACCTTAACATCACGTGATATGATTCTGTGTATGTATTCTTTGTATGATCTCCCTACTATCTCTTCTAAGATTTAGGAACATAGGATCATTGTTGATCATATAGTGATCAACAATGATCACAAAATTATTCTTCCCTAAGATGATCTTCCTTTTTTTGTGTTTACTGTACATGTTTGACTCACGTTTCCATCAATAACAACACACAATCAATAATGCTAACAATATCCCACTTTGGCATTGAGGGCAACATATCTGTAAAACAAATACTTTTTCTCCCCATATCACTGATCTTATTTTCAAGTTGGAGGATTGAACTTTTACTTATACCAAATACTGACAACAAATTTGTTTTACTATGTTTCTCCCCTTTTGACATCAATGACAAAGAGTTAAAATTTTACTATTTTTCTCCCCCGGTGAATGTGCCAGTTGTTATCTCAATTTATTGGGATTTTGTGTTCAAAATAGGTAGTCTTAATAATACAATTTTTTGTAGTGATTAAGTCTTTTAAACCGAATCCAATGACTTCCTCATTTGATGACCAAATTAAATACTCCCCCCTAGTTTTTATTGTTTCATGGGGTTTTACTATATTCTCCTTTGTCATAAAGGATAAGGGTGTGAATCTTACTGATCTTCTTGATTTGTTTCATCTTCTTGACATTCTGATGTTTACAAGAGTACCAATTTACACCAATTGATACCTATTTATCATATATAGTGAAACCAAATGAACATTATCAATTGACCATTTTCCATTTATAATCAATTGTTAAAGTATATTATCACTTTTAGTTCTTTGATTCCAAGTGATCTTTACTGTTCTTTGATACCATTAATAACTTTTCTCTATTCATACTATGTATTTATATATTTTTAAATCCTTTGTTGCTTTCTTCTTTATATATTATTTGTTTTATTCATTACACACTTATACATACTGATTTTCTTTTGAGAGTTCATCATCATCACCATTGTTTTATGCACCAAACTTTTCTTCAACTTCTTCTTTTTGCATTTTTCTTTCATTGGCTAATGGAATATTGATCTGCATGATATCATCAAGATCTTCTATTGTGTCATAATCTTTTTTAGGAACTCTCCTTTCTTGAGCTTGATCCATTTCATATTCAAATATCTGAATTTCACACTCCTTATTAGGAACTTCACCCACAATTTTCTTGTTATCAATTTCTTCATTTTCAAGTGTTAGATCATCTTTCTTGCTTTCTATTTAAGATTTCCTTCTCCATACCTTTTCATGAGATATTTTTTTTGTTGGATATTTCTTTTCTAAATTTGTCCTTTGATATTTATCATCTCTTATTTTCTTCCAATCTTCATTAGATTTTCTTCCTAACTTGTATGAATTATTTCTCATGGATTGACTTCTTGATTTTCTACAGTTTTTGGATTTGTGACCAAACCTATCACAATTGTAGCATCTTATTGTATGACAAAACTTTGTTGTGTGGCCAACATAATTGCATCTCCAACATCTCATTAAGTTATTGGACCTTCCCAAAGTTTTCTTTTCAGGACTCTTTCATTCCAATGCTTTGTGATCAAAGTATTACAAGAAAAGAAATAACCATTGAAGGTGTTTCCATACTTGAGTCTATTGTGACACAGGAAGTCTATCTTTTGATATTTTTCTTGTTTTTTACTTTTATAACTTACTTCCTTGACAAAGTTCATGGTTTGTTTTTGGTTTGTCACTCTACCTTTTTCCTTTGAGGAGAATGATACTTTATCATGTTTTTGAATGGTGCTACATTTGCCACCTTCTTCTTTCTTATTGTATCTAAGACCGATTTTTTCATCAATTGGTCTTTGACTGTTCCAAATCCTATCTAGGATAGTTGGGTTCTAGATTTTGATAGTTTCTTTTGTCTTTTCATTCTTCTTTTTGAGGTTGATAACTTCCAATTACAACATGTGACATTTTTCTTCATTTTTAGTCAATTGGATCTTCAAGGCTTCTTCTATTTCCTTAGCTTCTTCAAGTTGAGTCTTCAAACTGATGAATATTTCTTCTTTCTCATCCAAAAATTCTATGCATTTATTAGTTTTGTCA
>JZKD02S2059651.1:21957-36471 GCA_000966675.3 Picea glauca | reverse complement strand
AAGGATCAACAGTGTTGGTTGATTTGAGATCAATGGTCTACAATTACTTAGGGAGTTTGGGCTTCGATATTTTTTAATGCAAATTTATTACCATCCTCCGGAGTGTCGTACTCCCTAAGTGACATATCTTCATCCACATGGCCTCTGGATCTTGATGGTCCAGGTTCACTTCGGGATTTCAGGCTTTGGGATTTTTCATCTCCCTGGTCTTGAAATCTTCCGAAGTGAAGTATATCCGAAGTGGAAAATATATTACCACATGTCCTTGTTGATGGACGGTCCAGATTTGCTTTGGGACTTTGGGTGTTCGACACTTTGAGAGTTTATGAATATTGTTCTTGGAAATCTCCCAGAGTGGTATAGGTTGTGAAGTGACATGGTGGCCTGATGTCATATAATGTCATGACTACTAATGTGTCATGGAAAGAAGGGTGGCACATGTCACGTGGAAATAGTAGAATGACACAACCAAATGACCTGTAATGAGTGCCACATGTCATGATTGATGAGTGTGCCACATGTCATGACTGATGAGTGCCACGTGCTTTGGCACTTCGGACTTCAGGAGTTTTGGACTGTGATGCATGCAGTTTTCCCAAAGTAGTATAGGCCCAAAGTGACATGGCAGTATCTCATTACTTCAAGACGTCGGTAGTTTAGAACTTTGGGTAATTCTTTCTCTAGTGCTTTGCAAATCTCTCAGAGTGATAAGTCTCTGAAGTGAAGGATATGCCTCAATGTGTCCTTGTTGATTTATGATCAAGATTCACTTCAGGACTTCGTCTCTTCGTCTCTTCAGGACTTTGGCTCTTTTGGACTTCGGCTCTTCGGCTCTTCGGGACTTCTTCTCTTTGGGACTTCGGCTCTTCGGGACTTTGAATCTTTATATCTTCGGGACTTTGGGCAATTCTTGTTTTAGTGCTTCAGAAACCTTCTAGACTGCTAAGTATCTGAAGCATGGATGGTCCAGGTTCACTTCGAAACTTTGGGTAATTCTTGTACTTCATGGGTTCTCTCTTGATGTTAAACCCCATGTGATTTCGACACTCTGAATGCACAAAAATCATCTATCTGATTGGCCTGATGAATCTCCACCGTCGAAAGTTGACCTGCTTTTTCCCACAATCTGAGCCCTAAATTGACCTCTCTGGATTGTTACATTTGTCCATGGGCGTTTCCTCTACATAAAAAAAGGCTTGGTCGACCTATTGTGATCTCAATCAATGGAAAACATGATGACAAGCATTCCAAATCAAATACGAAATATAATTATCCTTCAAGAAACAATAGAAACAAAAATGTGCAAAGACTCAATCAAGAAAGAAACGAATAAGAATCGAGTCACTCAGTAATGGGAAACTGACTTAACCAACTAGAAGAGGAAAAAATGGTGAAGGCATAGGGAAAAAGAGAGGAGAGGCAGGGGTACCGACCTAGGTTACAAAATTTTCTCCAACTGAGGATAGATCATTCCTATGAGGTGATAAGAATTGTATATTGATGCCTTGATATTAGATAACTTCTCTTACCTTCAATTTATTACCTCTGTTCGTCTTCCAGACCTGTGTTAACTCTATCTTTTTCTCTCATTTATGCATCTCTGAAAATTAACACTGAAGCTAACCATAGTGCCTTTGTTGGGCTATGGAGTCTTTAGTCACACACAAACCAACTAATATATAGCTACACCCTAGTGCCTTTGTTGGTCTATGGAGTCTCTTATTCAAACAAGCTAATGAGAACCAACATACTGAAAAACAATCTGCGAATTAAAAATTAAATTCTCGAACTATGAGCTTATTCTCTTACTCCTAATATTTTAAAACTTTCTACTCAGGTATATGAAAATTTCCATAGTAACCATTCAAGCAATTGATCTACCAACTGGATTTCTTGAACCTGCTTTGTGGAAATAAAAATTTGAAAATGGAATGACAACTTTCTCTGAATACGAACCCCACACTTGGAGTGAAACCATGATACATGATTAAAACTAATAAAATCCTCTAAGTATACAACCATCGGATCATAAAAATCATGACTAGTTACCTTTGCATTGATAGTAAACTCAAGTGCTTTCTACTATGAATGGATAGACTGCCCTTGTGAAAAATTTGCCTCCATAGAAACGTTGACATCCTCATTTTTGAGACCCGAAAATGGAACAAAAAAATTTTGCAATATATTTCCACTATCAATTTATCCCTATAAGTTTAGAGTGGCAATTCCATCACTACTAGAAGCATTTGAGGCAATGGAAAATGCAGCTATAGTATTTTTGTTGACATCTACAGTTATGTTGTCACAAGCATCTTGATATTCATAACATTTTTGAGCAACAAATTTGCCTTGCAGATGTTGATTATTTTGTTGTGCATAAATGTCTTCAACAACTTTCAAATCAAAGACATTGTAAAAATCAGAGGGAAGCCAGTTACTTCCATTTATTCCAGGAGTAGGAACAACTGGTGTAGTGAGGGCATCATTTGATGAGAAAGAAAACATGTTCAACTGCTCCTGTAGCTCCACCTCTTTTTTTTGACCAAAATTTAAACACATATAATTATGAAATTCATCGTAAGTCAAGAATGTGAGCTGATCCCCGATATTTATAGTCATATGTTGAGGGGAAGGAACCTTTTGCTTGGAAAATTGATCATCCTTCTCTACAAAAACTTCATGAAATTCATCATTAACAAACTCATCCCTCTGCTCGTAACTAAGAAAAGGTTCACATGTACATGTAAATCCATCCTTGTGATAACCATCAATATACTTTCAAGAATAGAAAAAATGGATTTATTAGCTTCAGGATCTGAGGAAGAATAAAAATCTAAAAGTGATACATTAGTATGCTGAAATAAGAACCCAGATCAGATTTTTGTTGTACATATTCTTCCTTGGATTCCTATGTATCCAAATATGATTTCTTCTGCTCATAAACTCGTTCCTATTCCAAATCTCCGTCCTAAACTCGATTTAAGATCCTTCCACAAGCTCGAATGTTTTCCTCAATCTCCTCTACATCAGTGAACATATGCTGCAATGATGATGAACTTCTCTCTCTGAGAAAAAGAAATACATCAGGGTGTTGTGCAATTTTATAATGCACCATGGAAGCAACTTCAGTAGGTTGAATTTCCATGGGCATATTAAGATAAAAATGATGAAACCTTCTATTGAATACAATAACAACTTCATCATTCTCCCTTCTCAAGGCATAAAACTCTGAAAGGCATTGTTCAAAGGATTTTTTTCTCACCCCAATACCTCAAAAACACATTATGCAAATCATTCCATGAAGTAATAGAATCAACTTCCAAATTTCTGAACCAGAATGATGCATCTCCAAGCAAATATTTGCAAAATATCCTCGTAACTACATCCTCATGCATAATTTGAAAGTTATAAATGAAAATTTCAAAAGCTTCCAAGTGCTTCTTAGTTGGGACATGGTCTTTTCCATTGAACAAAGGAAGTTAATCAATAAAATCGAGAGGATAGGAATGAAGGATAAGTGGTAGATTCAAGGGTTTGTAACACTTCAAGATACTGGATTGAATTCCGATAAGTTGATTACAAGGGGGAGCAATGATTTCAATAAGTGGTGAATCAGATGTATAATTCATAGGCTTACATGACTAGTCATGAATTGGAGAATTTTGGATATGATCAACATTATGGTTAGTGGGTTCAAATGAAGGGATGAGATTAAGATCGATAATGCAAGAGGGCAGATCTTCTCTTCTCAAGGATGGATTGACCATTGTAGACTTATAATCATCTGAGTACAAAAAGCATAAGATAATTCTTTTCACACACAAAGGAAAAGACAAGAATGAAATTATGAAGAAAAATATGATCTCTTTGAAAAGATTGATGGGTTGGTACTTGGTCTGTCCCTTCCACCTTTTCATTCTCTATTGGCTGGGCTCATCCTCTAGTGGAGTCTTTTGATTGTGGATTTGCCAGGTGAAAAATTGCAGTTATATGCCTGTCTTTTTAGCCTCTTTCTCATATACAATCATTAAGTCCAAGTATACCACCTTTGTATATTTTACATACTAGGATATAGTTGTTATCCTAAGTGTGTTTCTAGATTCCTACTTTTCCTCCTTCTACCTTATCTCATGATGAGGTGTCGATGTGAGAAAAATTAAGGTGGTTTCATTATTGTATTATATATTTGTATCATTAAGATGAATACAAGTGGAGAATTATGGCTTGAGGCCTTTTCCATCTATCTTCTTGTCCTAATATTCTTATGCTCAATTTCTTCAATTGGTATCAGAGCATTATAGTTCTTAGGGCTTGATTTTTTTCATGGTAGTTTTCTAGCTGCTCACACCAACAAGTTGCATATCTACATTTGTTTATTTAGCCAGGAAGAATTTTATCTGAGATGCAGCGTGAGCATGGAGCAAAAGAAGGAAAAATAAATACACAACAATTTTGAAGAACGCGGCTTCACTAGTATTCTCCATCCTCTCGTTAGTTTGAAAATTTTCATGGAACTGCCAATTTCCATGACAATTCCAACGCAGATCCACCACAGTTGATATGTTGTAGATACTCAAGGTTTTCCTAACTCTCGTGTTGACAATTTTTTATTCTTCCTATTGTAAACCTGGTTTAACTCAATTACTGTAGTTTTGTCCATATCGCTCTTTGATCTATGCAAAACCTTCTTCCCTAACCCTCTGCTAGAGAATTTTTTAATAATCCATCCTTTTATGATCGAGTTACCTGTGGTTACCTTCCAGTTGTGGATCTACACCAGATTCAATTTAATTGTTACTTTGTTGTTTTTTTATTTTAGCTTTCTGCAATGAAAATGCCGATAGTGCTTCCATGAAAATCTGTATTATTAAACCATTCCACTACAACAACAGCTACATGCATATCTTACTAATTAGTCATCATGAATTTCCATTGCAATGTGAGAATTTCTTTCTATCGCCTTGAGCCGAATTGCGATTTTTGTCTCCAATATTCATTGTAAATATTGTTGGCTTCCATTGTAGCATACAATATTTTGACCAAGTAATCAGCCTCACTATAAAACAATTAGCAGCTCTACAATTCTTGAAGGACCATATGCACTCAATCTTGCACCCACAGCGCGTCCATGATCAGTTTGGGCTTGAATAAATTCCAGAATATGTAATAAGCATGGGAAGATCGATCTTGTGATGGATCATGATTCCATAGAAGAATCTGGCAACAACAATAACTTTTCAACCACGTCATCAATGCATGAATGAAAAAAATGCCAATGATCTTTCCCATGGTTCTTTGTTTTTTTTAATTGATGGTTTTGTCCACACATGAGCAGATCGATCCACACATCCTATGATCTACTTGCCAAAGAGATTTTCTAACGCTGTTGCTGAGATTTCAAAACCATGATCGTGCTTTTATTTGTCGTGTGATCTGCAATGTGCAATCGATCATTTGGAAGATGTGACATTGAATATTTCAAGTTCCGTTGAGAAGAAAAAGAGCCAAACAAACTCAAAAAATAAACTCATGAATATTGGGTAAGTTACACAAATCAACTTCCTCCTTTCCATGCGCAAAGTTTAATGGGATACAAATCGACTTCCTCCTTTCTATGCACRAAGTTTAATGGGATACTGCATATAAAACAAACAAAWCCGCTTCGTCCTTTCTATGCTCAAAGTTTAATGGCATATTATACTTTTAAGTCATATTTTATTACTTTTATGTARAAGTAATAAATCTAATGGAAAAGTAATAAACTTTCATTTGGGAATTTATATGGTTTATGCCATTAAAAAAAGCATTGGGGTATACAAGTAAAGTAGAACGAGTCTTTTTTTAGAAAACAAATCAAAGCAAGAACACATTTATGCTATTTTTTAAGATATTTTGTGCGCTTTATATAAAGGAGGAGAGGAGATCTAAGGATTGATGTATTAATGTCTTTTTAAAAGGAGGCAAAGGAGGCATATGAGCACTAAATTTTTTTAAAAGGAGAAATGTTGTGAATGCAAAGTCTCATTAAAATCATTTTTAGGAGAAACTAGGTTGAAGACTTCTCAATGTAATTGGACATATTTTTGTGTTCACAAGAAGGATATCCTATAATCAAATCAACAGTTTTTTGCTTCTTGTCCTAGACCACCCTGATATTGAATAAGGGGGTTTAAAGACATTTGTCCTTGTGTGTGATTGTGCATATTTCCTTTCAATACTTATGTTGTCTAGTGTGACACATATTTAATACCAACACACAAAATTAAGCACGCAAATTCTCATGTGCTCATAAAAGGGTAAATGGCACAATTGGAAATTAAAAGAATGTAAAGAGAAAATTGTTCAACTACTATTTTGTAGCACATACATTGAAGCATGAGTAATCAAGTAGCGACGAAGATATCAAATTGTAAATCACATCAACATTGGACATATCAAGCTCATAATCAAGGACTCAAAAGCATCACCAAATTTGAAGATAAGCTCAACTTTGAAATCGACATTTATTGTAAACTTGCACATAGTATTTTTTGTAAGTAATAAAAATCAACTATAATTATTTTGTAAGTGTCGAATCAAATCAAGTTGAATTCCTTTGTAATTGGGTGCATTCTCGGTTGATCCCGAAACCCAAGATTCATTGTAATTTTGAGTCGAAATTGACAATGTTGAGTAGATTAACTCAAATCATTGTAAACATCACACGTTTGGATGCATTTTCGGTGGTAACTGACACCCTCAACTTCTTGGAAGAAAGCAAGAAAATTTCAAGCGAGAGAGTACAAGAGAGTGAGAAACAAGCGAGCGAGAAGAGCAAGTGAATGAGAGGTTCAAGTGAGCATGTTCAAATGGAGTGAAGTCGTGAATTACTAGAGTTTCTGAATACTCTAATAAATATCACTGAAGAAAACACAGTAATATTGAACAAAGAAACTCTTCAATCAGTGTTAACTTGTTTGCAAGTGACGCAAGATAAAGTTAGACTTCTTCAAGGACAATCCCAACTATTGAATGATGAGTTGATAAATCTCAAAAATCAACAGCCAATGAAGTATTCTGAACTAGTTTTTGTTCAGAACAACCCTCTCTATGATGATGATGATGATGATGATGATGATGATTTTGATCAGCAATCGATGAAGGAACAAATCAACAAGCCAACTTCAAAAGAAAATTCCAATGAAAATGAATTGCAAGAAGAAGATGCCAAAGCACAAAGTGATACAACAAGTATAAGTGAAAGTAAATGTGAAGCACGTCATCAAGTACAACAAGATATTTCCAAGCACATCATTAGACCTTGGGAAGAATTACACTTCAATAGGAATTGACATGGCTTAGGATATGAAAATAAAAACAATTTGCATATTCCAAATTACTCCAAACCAATTTTGTTTGTGAGCGCTGGATTCCTTCAAGAAAATTCAAATTTAAATGTTGAAAATCAAGATGTTAAGTGCCAACATTGCAATCGATTTGGTCACAAGGAGAATCAATGTTTTGATCTCCATCCTTGCCAACATTGTGGCAAGCATAACCATTCTTCATACATATGTTCAACATTGAAGAAACCTGCAAGATTGAAGATTCAATATGAGTGGATTGATCTTTGGAAATGGTCATCAACAACCAAGCAATTATATAAGTATTACCATAGAATTCAATCTCGAGTAAAGACCAATCTTGTAGCACATAACATTTTTTTACCTCACATAAGTGGTTCCCTTATGGTGTAGCTTTCGAGCATGGCCCTCACGGGATGAGATAACATGTGGTTGTTTCAACATGCCCACTTTGTGTTGTACTCAAATGGAAGAAGTATGGTACTCTCTTGAGCATAGAAAGGGGGAGTACAATTATCTAACTCTCATGCACCCTAAGGGGGGGATTTCAAAATTCCAGTGATGATGGTTCATGAAACTACTTGTGGTCTCTCCTTTTAGCTGAAAAAGCGGGGAATTGATGATGGAATTGAAGATGGTTGTCAAACAAAATTTTTCGACAACAACAAACATCAAGTATGCCATATGGGCATGAAAGTTTCCAAATGGGAAACTGCGGTCTGTAGATGAGAGAGTTTGGCAGAATGGTGGTTCAAATTGAATCCTACACAATATACATTGGCATGTTGTTGGACACCTAAAAGTGTCAATATTGGTTAGTGGTTATCCAAAAACCATTAGATACATGGTATCAATTTGTTAGTGGTCATCCTAAACCACATATTTAGAGATCACTTCAGTTATACACTAATAGTAGAGTGGTGATACTACATGTTCACCAATTACCATAAGACATTAGATTCTTCTAGCTCAAATACTTGGCAAAATGATCAAATTGTCAAGAAATCAGGGAATGCATAGATATTGTAGTTGTTCACTTCCATATCTCAGCTCTCTTCCATTTCATTTTAGATGAACAAATTCAACATCCAAATTGGTGGTTTTTCAGGCAGTTCTTCATTGTGGCTCAACTCAAGAGTTTCAGCATGAAGACATGGAGATATACCAACTTATGCACCTTCTTTGTTGGTATTTTTGTTTGTACTTATGATTGAGGGGGGGAATCTTAGCCTCTTTCTCTTATACAATCATTTAATCCAAGTATACCACCTTTGTATATTTTACATGCTAGGGTATAGTGGTTATCCTAAGTGTGTTTCTAGATTCCCAATTTTCCTCCTTCTACCTTATCTCCTAATGAGGTGTCGATGTGAGAACAATTAAGATGGTTTCATTATTGTATTATATATTTGTATCATTAATATAATACAAGTGGAGAATTATGGCTTGATGCCTTTTCCACCTATCTTCTTGTCCCAATACTTTTATACTCAATTTCTTCATGTCTGATATTTGTTCACCATCAAAGATCAGATTTGATCATTGTCTTTCTCCCAGGGAAAGATATCTCGTTACTATGTTCCCCAACAACGACGCTAAAAGATGTTGGTCCTAAGGTCTGCATCTTATTGCTAAAGGGAAAAGCTACGCCAATTATCAGTTTAGAATGTTTGTTTCTTTTAATTTTTATTGGTTGGTAAGAGGGTTATTCTATCAAGAAAAAAGAAAGGTTGGGTTGGAAAAATGATATGGATGAGGGTCCTCCTTGGTTGGTGGCACACTAATGACAGACCAATGAAATAATAGAAAACAAAGGGAAACAACAAAATACTCAATGAATAATCTGTTGCAAGAAGTTCAATACTTAAAATATAATTTCAAGACATTAAACATGTATCAAGACACAATTACTCCTCTAGGTTGCGATAAAAGAAAATCTTCACCAAGAATTAGCTATTTTCACAAGTTGCATATCAATAAAGACAAGTTACACAATAGTTGAAAGGAAATGACATGTACTTTGCACAAATCAAAAACTGCATTCAAGATAAGATAAAAAATCACATGAAGATTTGAATGAAACACTGTCATCAAGAGTATGTTCACTAGGTAGACAACTTTATTCCATGCATAGAATGGGTCCAACCAGTCTGATGTAGTGTTATCCTTTCACAAAAAATATAACCCCCAAAACATTCAAAGACCCCCTATTTAACAGAGTTGCAGAGGTTCTCATCCTTAGGGGACTGAGACCTAATTTTAGGTGACATTCTTTGGAACAAATTATTAACTTGACTAAGACATTGGACTTAATCAACAAGAGTGGTTCTTATTACACACAAAATACCACTCTTGTATCTAATATAAGAAAATCCTGTAATTAATCAATTAAAAACTATTGTTGTCTCTAAGACAGAACTGATGCGTGCGCTGGAGGAACTAAATTGGAAGAAAATAGGCCTCAGAGTGATAGAATAGAGCTCTGTGTTGAGTAATGGCATGCCTGTGAGCTGTTCGAGGCCACTGGAGACAACTGGATGCATGAACAGATATATGCTTGAGGAAGAGGTAGTATGTTGAAGTGTTCTGGAACCAATCTGTGTCGACCTGTGATCAAGACTTAACTCTTTGTCTATGTCTGAGCTTTCAAAAGATAAGCGCACGCTTTCTTGACTATAACTGACCCGTCTCCCCACTTTCACTGTGATGACCTGGTCGTGAACAAAAATATGTGGAGGTGAGTGTCCAATAGGGAAACAAGATGTGTGGACGTGATAGGTGATATGAGTGGATTTGTATTACGTGGAGGTGAGTGGAGAACAATTTTTGGGTGGTGAGAGGAGCGAGAGTAGTAAGTGGAATGAATGGAGGTGACATGGTGACTTGATGTCATATAAGCACATGATTGTGGAAGTTTTCGAGGGTGGTTTGGGTCCACATTGCCTTTGGGCCCGCAATCCCCCACAAGCTACCACATACCTTTCCAACAATACCATGGTTCCAATTGTGGGACCGCTCTAGAAAATTAATGTCCGGATAGTTTACGTCCCCACAATGAATTGTGGCCATCGATCATGTTGCAATCTATGATCCGAGTAATATTCCTTTCTTACATACTACAAGGATCAACGATGCTGGTTGATTTGAGATCAATGGTTCGCAATTACTTTGGGAGTTCAGTCTTCGAGCCTTTTTAATGCAAAGTTTTTACCATCCTCTCGAGTGTCGTACTCTCAAAGTGACAGATCTGCCTCCACGTGGCCTCTGGATATGGACATTCTAGGTTCACTTTAGGATTTCGGGCTTCAAGAGTTTTCATCTCCCTGGTCATGCAATCCTCCGAATTGCAATATATACGAAGTGGGAGATCTGTCACCGCGTCTCCTTGTTGATGGACGGTCCATATTTTCTTCAAGACTTCAGGTGTTTGGCACTTCGGGAGTTTATGAATGTTGTTCTCGAAAATATCCTGGAGTGGTACAAGATGCGAAGTGACGTGGTGGCATGATGTCTTATGATGTCACAACTGTTGATGTTTCATGGAAAGAAGGGTGACACATGTCACGTGAAAATGGGTGAATGACACAACCAAATGAGATGGAATGAGTGCCACATGTCATGACTGATGAGTGTGCCATGTGTCATGATTGATGAGTGCCACATGCTTCAACACTTCAGGCTTCAGAAGTTTTGGACTGTGAGGCATGAATTTCACCCAAAGTAGTATGGGCCCAAAGTGACGTGGCAATCTCTTGTTACTTCAGGACTTCAACTCTTTCTCTCTTCAGGACTTCGACTCTTTGTCTCTTTGAGACTTTGACTCTTTGACTCTTCGGGACTTTGCGTAATTCTTGTTCTAGTTCTTCATAAATGTTTCGGAGTGCTAAGTCTCCAAAGTGAAATATTTGCCTCCACATGTCCTTGTTGATGGACGATCCAGATTCACTTCGGGACTTTGGATAATTCTTATACTTTGTGGGTTCGCTCTTGATGTTAAACCCGACGCAATTTCAACACTCTGAATGCATGAAAACCATCTATCTAATAAGCCTGATGGATCTCCACCATCGAAAGTTGACCTGTATGTTACCACAATGTGAGCCTAAAATTGACAGCTCTGGATTGTTGTGTTTGTCCACGGGCGTTTCCTGTGCATACAAAAAGGCTTGGTCGACCTGTTGTGAGCTCAATCAATGGAAAACATGATGACAAACATTCTAAACCAAATATTACATGTAATTATCATTCAAGAAACAATAGAAAAACAAATGTACAAAGACTCAATCAAGAAAGAAAGGAATAAGAACCAAATCACTCAGTACTAGGAAACTGACTTAACCAACTAGAAGAGGAAAAATGGATGAAGGCATAGGGAAAAAGAGAGGAGAGGAAAGGGTGCATACCTAGGTTACAAAACTCCCTACTAACTATGAAAAGAAAGTGAAGACAACAACCTCTACATCAAGGTAACTCAAGGTAGTATTTTATTAATTGAAATTTATGTTGATGATATCATTTTTGGAAGTACTAATGATAGGTTAAGCCAGAAATTTGCAAAGGATATGCAAAATGAATTTGAAATGTCATTACTTGGAGAAATATCCTTCTTTCTGGGTCTTCAAATATGTCAAAGAAACCAAGTAATTTTTATTTCTCAAACTAAGTATATCAAAGAAATGCTAAAGAGGTTCGGAATGGACAATTGCAAACAGTTACCACTCCTATGCAAACCAATTGAAAGTTGAGAAAAGATGATGATTCAAAGTCTACAGACCAGAGGCAATACATGTCAATGATTGGTATCTTACTATATGTGACAACATCTAGACCAAATGTAATGCAGACAGTTGGACAATTGGCATGATTTCAAGAAGCACCAAAGGAATCACACATCTTAGCAGTAACGAGGATTTTCTGATATCTCAAAGGAACATAATATTTTGGATTATGGTATCCAAAATGAAAGGATCTATCACTTATTGCCTACACAAATGTAGATTGGGTAGGTAGCATTGATGACCGACAAAGCACCAGTGGAGCAACGTTCTACTTAGGTGAGTGTTTAGTATCTTGGCTAAGAAAGAAATAATAATCAGTATATTTATCTACAGTCGAAGTAGAGTATATTGCAGCAACATGATGTTGTACTCATGTTCTATGGATGAAACCAAATTTGACACATATACATGTTGAGTATTATGAGCCCATTCCAATCTATTGTGATAATACAAGTTCCATCAATATCTCAAAGAACCCAATGATGCACTCTAAGAGGAATCACATTCCAATAAAGTATCACTTTCTACAGGAACAGGTTGTGTCTACGAACATTAGAGTTGATTATGTGGGCACAAAAGAACAAGTGACAACCATCTTTACAAAACCACTTCCAACGGAATCCTTTGAGTATTTTTTTTAGAGACTCAGAGTAATTTCTACTCCAAAATGAATGCTTTTGAATCCTTATCTTATATGTCTTAGATTTACACGAGGAAGCACCATAAAGAGGAAAGTTCAGGTTGGGAAATCAGTTTCAGGAAGATTTTAGTCAGGGGGAGTATCCCCAAGGACAGTTCAATTAGGGGGAGAAACCCCATATGGAAATATATCTTTGCCATTGATGACAAAGGGGGAGAGATTTATCATATGTAGGATAGAAATGCTTGGAGAGAGAGAACAGAGGCATGTAGACATGGGGAGCATCCCAAGCAAAGTTCAGTCAGGGGGAGCATCCCCAAAGGGATATAAAATTTTCCATTGATGTAAAAGGGGGAGAGATAGAAACATTGATTAGGAGTAAAAACACGAATGTTATCATGACTAAGTGTTTCCATCAATGTTGGTATTGCCATCAATGCCAAAGGGGGAGATTGTCGAACAGTTGGATTAGGTTGATGGACAATTGGTATGGATTGTTGGTTGTCATTGATGTCAACCATTGGAGAGTGATATTGTAGATTGATGTCAATCCTTAGAGATTGTTGTCAACCCTTAGAGAAAGCTTGGTAGCAAATTCCGGTAGCACAAAGGTTTGAGTAATGGACCCAAGGTTGTTTCAAGTATAATGGTATGAGTTTTAATATATTTTAAGGTAATACTATTCTATATGGATATTACATGTCATTCCATTTCCGGTGGTATGTGAAACATCACATAACTCCTCATGTTTAGATAGTCATGTCCATGAGAAGTTGGAGAACCCAAGTTTGGGTAATGGGCACAAGTTTGTTTGATGGATAATGGTATGCATTTTGATATATTTGTAGGAAAGAGTATTCTATATGAACATTACACGTCATTCCATTTCCATTGGTATGTGGAAGGCCACATGACTTCTCACAGTTAGAGAGTTATGGCCATGTGAAGTTGGAGAACCCTCATGAGTCATTTAGAAGCCCCAAAATGTCAAAGTAGTCAAAGTGGTTTAAGATATTTTAGAAGGTAAATAATAAAGTGAAGTGATGAGTGTAATATAAGTCAAAGTGAATAAAAAATAAATTATTTAAATAATAAATTTAATGGAGAAATTAGAAGTGGGTTAACCCTAAAATAAGGAAAGTGGGTTAATATGGTTAAAAGGTAACCCCTTGAGCAAGCTACATGAAAGTATAAAAAAGAGGCAAGGATCTCTAATTTTAATCACACTTGAGAATATTGAATATCTATAGGTGATTGAGGTAACCAAAGGATATCTAAGCAAATCTTTATATGGAAGGTGAAGTAAAGAAGGCCGAAATTCAAGGGAGGATAAATGCTTTTGATGATTCTTTCTAAGGTATGTTATTTACAGGTCATCTCACCATTTTCGCAGTAATGTTTTTTATAGAATGAGTTAGACCATGAAATTGGGATACCATTGAGGAAACATATCCAAGTAGTTGTGTTACAAATTTCATCTTTTGGGTCATTTTATTTTTGGAGTTACACTCCGTGGAAAATAGGGTTTGTGGCTAGTCCTGAAACTAGTCTAAAACAAGTGTTTCAGGTAAAAATGTCATAGCCTCTTCATAACATATCCAAATTTAGTAAGACAAAATGTGTTGTCTATAGTACATTCTATAGTATTCTGTGTACAATTTTCAGATCCATACAACAATTACTCTGTGCGGGGCATGCTCTACAAGTTTGCTCTCTAGAATAAGACAAAATTCAACAAGGTATGTCATTTTTT
>JZKD02S2059651.1:0-20306 GCA_000966675.3 Picea glauca | reverse complement strand
GGATTATTACAGAGTTACAAATCATATTTGGATGATTAAATTGATGAGGGATTTTGGTTGAGGTACATGTTGGGTACATAGTTGAGACAAGTAGTTGATGAGTTGCCACATATATGAAGTGTATAGTTGATGATGTTGGTACATCTTGATAAGTCATAGTTTATGTATATTTGATACATGATTGGTACATACTTGGTACATGGTCAGAGGAACTTTTTATTAGTATTGTTGACATGTGGTTTATGGATGATGTAGTATACTTGTCTTGGTATATTATTAGAAGAACATATTGATCTTGGTGATGATTATGAGTTGTTATGTTATGCTTGGTTGATGCACATATTTGAGAGTTGTCTTGGTGATTGATCTTGGTGAGTAGATCTGATTTGGTTGATAAGATTGATGAGACAAGTTGTTGCGATAGGTTGTTGTGACATGTTATTTATACAGGTTTGGTGCATGGTTAATGCACTTGTTCATGGTATAGGTTGAGGTACAGGTTGGTGCATGGTTGATGTACTTGTTTATGGTACAGGTTGATTACAAGTTGTTTGGTATAGGTTGGTGCATATTTGATGCACTTGTTTATGGTACAAGTTGAATACAAGTTGTTTCATACATGTTGGTGCATATTTGATGCACTTGTTTATGGTACAAGTTGATTACAGGTTGAGGTACATGTTGATGCATGGTTTAGGTTATTGGTACATGTTGTTTGGTGCAGGTTGATTGGCATAGATTTACATCAGTATCTCATAGTGATAGTGTGGCAGTGGTTCCATCATTCTACTTATATTTTAGGGTGGTTGCACGAGGAAAGGATAGGTGGTTGTAGCCACCTTCTGGTTGTAGCCAGAGAACATAGGGGGTTGTAGCCTCCTTATGGTTGTATCGAGAGAATTAGGGAGTTGGAGATTCCCTTAGTTTGTATCCTAATAAACTAGGGGGTTGGAGCCTCCTTCTAGTTGCAGCTAGAAAAAAAAGGAAGTTGGTTCTTCCAATGAATGTAATTCTTAAAGACATATAAGAAAAAACATTCTGTGGTTTTCTCCCACTTTGGGTTTCCATGTAAAACACTGTTGTACTGTGTATGTGTGTGATATATCATTTGTTCATTACTTATGTACTCTGTAGCTATTGGATGATAATGCTACATTGATATAACAATTTCATTTTATGGTATAAAATGATTAAATTTCTCGATTACTGATTCACCCCCCCTCTCAGTACTCCAATAGTAAGGTCTTGTAGCAAAAACAAGTACGCCCTCTAGGGATTCATAAGTCACAGGGATCATAGCATGTAAATCAAATCCAATAATTAAATTACCCAAACATGTGCATCAAACCCCCCATAACCCATAAAATGCTCAAAGCGTTATGCAACTTGACATGTTAGGTTTGGAGAAGGTATCATGGTGTCCTATTGAGCTAAAACATCTTAAGGTTTGGGTGTTTCCTAGGTGGGATCTAATCCAAGCCATTTAAGTGTATGGGGTGGAATAGGGTACGTATTTGGGTATGGGCTGCATGGAATATTATGGAAATGTAAAGTCTTACCTATGGGTGCCTTTGTAGAGGGAAAGATGCACCTTGTCATAAATGCAATTTTTTCATATGTCATTCATTGCCTTTTATTCTTAGCTTTATTTATTTTGATATTTTTCTTTTGTGCTTCAAGGGGAAAATTGAGGGCCACTATCCTGGATTGATGATGAGGGGTGACAACATTATCCACAAAAATTTCACGGAAACGAGAAGGTTGGATCGTGATGAGACCCTGTTTCTCTTAGCTATGCCACCAAGAGACACTACCCTGGTTTTGTGACCAGATAGGTGGTAGTGTCATACTTCTACATGCCCATGGTCATAATACATTGGCTCATGATGAGACCTCCTATCCATCAACTAATACCTTGAGTGTTTATGTATATTATGGGTGCCCTTTTCTTACTGAGAAGATTTTCACTTCATTCTTGGAAATCCTTGGGTGAAGCATATCAAATATTTCAACATTGTATTTTAACTCTTGCTAGCTACTTTTACCCTATAGGTCTTTATCCCCTTCTTCCGAATAGGTAAGGTACAACCCTTCCTAGCATATCCAATCCCAATGCCAAAACAAGGATAGGGGAGATGGAAGGAATACAAATGGAAAGTGGTAAGTATGGAGGGAATGAACAATGCCTTTTCACATACCCACCCAATAACAACCCATCCTAAAGGGAATCCAACTTACTAGGGCATTGTGTTACCCTTCTAGGTATAAATGAGGCAAAGAACATAATTTTCGAGCAAACGTCATGAAATGAAGAAGGATTCAATAAAACATATTCAAGTGCTTCAAAAATCAGAGTGACACATACCATGATACCCAGACTAATTACCTCATTGAGCAAGACCCACTGATACTTTAGGACCATGCTGGTGGGATGTATATTGTTGTTGGTGATAAGTGGGTTGCACAAAAGAAAAGAGGGGCCCTTCGAGGCTATGCTCAATCCGTATTACTCTTGGTACTCCATGTCTAGGACCTGTGGGCCTCGAGACATGATATCCTTAGTTATCCCTAGGCTATGGGATAACAGGTCACATGGAAAAATATGGATTCATAAGAACACTTAGAAGGTTTGGACAGATATATTACAATGGATGAGAGAATGGATTGAGAGATTGATTCATAGATGGATTCATATATTGGTTCATAGAGTGGTTCATAGATAAAGGAATATTATCATAATTCATGATAATGATACAATAATATTTGAATTATTATTCTTGAATTATTTTTATATATGTCAGTTGATTACACAAGGAAGCACCAATGGAAAAAAACTCCAAAATGAAGCAGGTAGAGGAAGCCCTACAATTTTTCTACACGACGTCTTGCATAGAAGTTAAAGGAAGAAAAAAATAAGCAGGAAGATAGGTAGAAATATCATTCAAAGAAGTTTTTAGACATAGAGGTAAGAAAAGAGGTATGATTCAAGGAGGAGAGATGATAGAAATGATCATAGAGGGAGAATTCCAAGCCATGCCATCAACATTGCATCAAAGTGATACAATTTATCAAAGGGAGAGAGATTATTCATATGAAGGATGAGAGAGTAATCAGAGGCTAAGAAACACATAGAAATATCAAAGGCATATAGATAGGGGGAGAAGCCCAAAGGACAATGAAAATAGGGGGAGCCTCCCCAAGGAGAGTTCATTCAAGGGGAGAATCCCCAAAGAGAGATAACCTTTTCAATTGATGTCAAAGGGGGGAGAGATAGAAACATTGATGAGGAGCGATGATCACAGGGAGCATGAGCATGAGATGACTAAGTGTTTCCATAAATGTTGGTGCTTCCATTAATGCCAAAGGGGGAAATTGTTGGACAATTGGTTTAGTTTTATGGAAAATTGGTTTGATTAGTTGGTTGTGATTGATTTCAATCCTTGGAGAGTGATCTTGTATATTGTTGTCAACCCTTCAAGAAGTTTGGTAGTGAATTTCGGTAGCACAAAGGTATGGGTAAGGGACCTAAGTTTGTTTGAGGTATAAAGGAATGGATTTCAATGAATATGCAATTAATACTATTCTAGATGGATAGTACATGTCATTCCATTTCTAGTGATATGTGGTACGTCACGTAGTTCTTCATGGTTGACGAGATATGGATTTGTGAAGATGGAGGACCCTGATGAGTTATCTAGAAGACCCTAGAAGGTCAAAGAATTCAACTATTCTAGAAGCTCCTGGAAGAAGTTTACTATTCAAAGTGAATGTAACTACGATTTAATCATGAGTAAATTTGTTGCAATAAGAAATTAATTAAACAATAAATTGGTTGCAACAAGAAGTGGTGAGTTTACTTTTTATGGATAAGTCAAAGTGGTTGCAAAAGAAATTAATTAAATAATAAAATGGTTGCAAGAAGAAGTGGGGAGTTTACTATTTATGGATAAATCGAAGTGGTTTCAAAAGAAATTAATTAAATAATAAAGTGGTGGCAACAAGAAGTGGTGATTTTACTATTTGTGGATAAATTGGTTGCAAGTGGGTAAAGTAGTTGAAATTAGGTTATCCCTAAAAGAGGGAAGTTGGGTAAAATAGTTAGAAGATAACCCCTAGAGGAAGTCACTTGGAGAGTATAAATAAGAGAGAAAGGAAATCATATTTGCACCTATTGAACATAGTTGAATATCTATTGTGTGAAAATTTATTTGCAGGTAATCATAGACAAATCTGAGGTAGTGCAAATGTCAGGAGACAAAGAAAGTTTGTCGGAAGTTTCAGAGATACAAGTGTGATTGTTCCAAAATTTCTAAGGTTATCCATGAGCTACAAAAAAATAGTGCATATACATACATAGGAAGAAGACATAGAGAAGCATGGACACCCGTGTGTTGTAGAGAAGGAAAACGTGGATACTCGCGAGCTACAGAAAGGGAAAGCATGGATTTGTAGAAAGAGAAAGGAGGAAGATGCTTGTTTCAAGTTTCAATATCTAATAGACTGCAAGTATGTTTGTCAAAGATTAGATATAGCAATGATGCTATATATTTAAAGGTATGTTCATGGTTATGTTTTGAGATTGTATCTTAGTGGTGTTGTGGAGCATGCCCGCGGCATGACTTTGTGAGGATTGCTATATGCCCTCTTGGATGTATGGTATCTATTGTAATGTGTGGATTGAGGCAGATCTGTTGAGGCACATTTTTGGTGTACTTAGCTTGGTTTTATTGGTATATCTTGTGGTGCACTATTAGAATCATTTGTTAGTAGTCTTGTTATATGATTGGCATATGAGTGGTACATGTTTGAGGGTTTTTTTTTTAGGTGTGTTTTTGAAGTTATTGGTACAGATTGAGGATGCATAACAGTGAGGATTTGATGTATTGTTGATATAAGGGTTTATGTTATTTGGTTTATGGAGAATGTGGTGTATTACTAGAGGTACCTTGTTGGTTATATTGGCATATGTCTTTGGTGCATGGTTGATGCACTTTTTGTGGTACAACACTAGTACATTTGGATAATTTTTCGATGACGTGTTCGTAGAAATTGCCACTTAATATTGTCGGGAGAATGAAAAACATTGAACCCCCTAAAAATTTGTTTCACGTGATGTCAGTTTTCCGATGACACATATATCATCTTTGTTGCAACATTTATTGCAAACACGTGTCATCATAGACTTCATTTTCCAAGCCCACTATGGATGTCTATACAACGATGTCGAGACTTCTCACCTATGACGCTACATCTTCTCATATGACCAATGGAAGGTCACGTCGGTCTTCTAGCCTATATGCTATATCAATGACATCTCACATGTGATGTTGAAACCATGACAACGACACTAGGGACGTCGAACGATCGATGAAAGGTAACGTCAATATTCAGATGTGTATGCTATACCAACAACCTATCACCTGCAACATTGATGCCATGACAATGATGCTAGGGATGTCGGAAGACTGAGGGAAGGTAACGTCGATCATCTAATGTGTATTCTATATCAATGATGTCTCACTTGCGACATTTACACTATGGAAACGATGCTAGGGACATTGAAAGACCGATAACCTGTAGGTGTTTTAAAACAAAAATAAATAAAAAACGAAAGGATATCAAAGAGGTGAGAGATAATGATATTTTTATTTGTCTCATCACCTAGCTTGTGTTGTTTTACTTGGTTTCTCCATGTTGGTTCTCCATTCAACTTCAAAAATTTGAGCTCTAGATTGCTTGGTTGAAGGTAAGAAAAAATTACATTGGGAAATACTCTCAAGTATGGTGAGTTTCTTATGAGGACACTTCATAGATGTGCGACACATTTAATCTTGGAGATTTACCTTCAAGCATGTAGAAATTATTGATAGAGTTACACTTTCCTACAAAATAAAGAAATGGTAAAAAGAGAAGGGGCCATGGATGGCCAAGGAGCCCACAAAATAAATAAAACAAAAAGTAAGGTATTCATGAGAGGGTAGTCTTTAGGATATGTATGTATTGAGTTTCATGGAAATACTTATCAATGATATATTCCAAACACTAATATTTAGAGTAATGTCTTAATTCACCAATCTTTCAAGAATCCCTATGGGGTCTGCAATGATTTATTGCTGACAAAGACCATATATTATTGTTGTATAAATAATTGTATTTGTGTTGCAATTTTTTCTCGCCATTTCATCATTAAACTAGATGACCTTTTTGATAGTACCCTACATCAATTTGATTCATGAACGTTTGGAAACAAGGAATAAGTCATAAATGATAACATAGTTTCGATTGAAACAATTGATCTTAAGTTGAACACCATCTCAAGTCAAATAAGAAATACCATGATAAGAACCTATAACATTTATTGGACAACTATCTTTAACTTCATAAAGCATCCTAGAACTCTGATATTGAGTTCAAAGGTCCATTCAACATTAATTTGGAATAATAGTTTACCTTTAAACCATCCAACAACACTCTAAATAGAATATCTTGAATCAAGAAAAGAAAATGTATCTCATGTGTATTGTTTTCTTTTCCTCAAAAGAATTTTCAACCATACATACAATTTTTAAAGAAAAGATTATGTCATTACTGGAAATATTATGCTAACACCTATGCATTTTCTTCTAGTTTGTGCATGTATACATATAGAGAAGCTTTTAAACTAGACTCTCTCCAAATATAAGACTTGTTGACTTCCAAACCCAAATGTTGCAGACCTTATTGACTCTTTTATGTAGACACACTTGAGTTTTGGGTAATCTCAAAGTATTTTGAGAACACTAGGTTATCCCTACAATTGGCATTTAATATGTTCCTTCATTCTGTTCATCCACACATACAAGGTTGCATTGATTACAAGTATTGGGTAATTTTCATCATCAAAATGTTCTGCCTTAATCCATCGAGTGGTTTCACCGTTACCTAAGATACCGATTGAAAATGAGCCCGCTAATTGCTAGCATAGGTTTGATGGCATACCATTACATGTATTCTAAGTATTTTCCACAATCATTCCATTGTAGGAGACCACATTTCATTCATATTCACACATAGGAAGACAATGGAAAGGTTTTAAAAGGCACCAATCCATGAATCATCAACCCATTTTAGTAGGTTCACTACTAACCATAAATGTGTTGGAAATTTTCCAGTCATTAAAGAAAGGCAATTGTTACATATGTAGTTTCCTAATTGAGAATACAAGGTTCCATTCAAATATATGTATCAATCCCACACAATATTCGAGTGCATATTCATTATTTGAAATGTAAAATAAGTGCATGACATATTTATCAATCTCTCATTCATTGGAGGGCTCTTATCCTCTTCAATTCCTATTCCCCACAAACTCTTAGTTGCTAGCCTTGAAACTAATGACACCTATAATGTAAGAAGGGTGTCATGAAACCTAAAACCCAATTATTTATTATTTTTATAAATTGGGGGAAGCAATTATGAAAACATGAACAACAAGTTGTTTGCACTTAACTAGGCCCAAAAAATAAGCCTAAAGTGATCCAGAAAGAAATTTGAGAAAAGTTGTATAAGTTTGTCAAATGAAATTCTTTTATTTTATGGCTCAAAACATATCAGTAATAATTTTTTGTATCCATGAGATGACTCAAAGGTAAAAATGAACTATGGGAACAGATCTGGAAAGAAAAATATGAAACAAACATATCATAAGATGATCTTATTAGGATGGATGGTAACCGTACATGCTCCATGATCTGGAACATTGCCTAGAAAAAAAGAGACATGGTACAACACTATTTATGGAAAAAAATTCTCAGTTCATTTGGCCTTATTCTAGGAGGACCCCTAGCAATAGATGCATGAACTAATGCTTCATCAATCCCTACATGAGGCTAAGGTTTCTTCCACTCAATATAAATGGAATTGTATCTACCATTACTGGATGCAAGGTGAGAACATGACAAGTACTAAAAAAATGATATGTATCAATAAATTATCACATAGAAAACCCTGCATTAATAAATAATCACATAACAATTCATAAACATTAAACATAACCAGAATTGATGGCTATATAAACTATACTTAAAGGAGCAATCAAACTTGATCTAATGAACTGGTTGGCATAGTTGGAATGGTTTCCCCTACATGTTTCTTTTCAACTGTATGACCCTATGTTTGTCTTGATCTTTCCTCACTCGATGAAGAAAGATCTTAAAGTACCTGCCAAAATTATTCAACCTCCATAAATATCTACAAAATCTATACAAGTCATATTTGTAGCGCATTATTTACTCTAAGATGCATTTTTATGAGAGTGTTAGAACATACATGAATGATCTCTTCTTGGTTTTGAGAATAATTTATTGGATTCGTGCATCTAATATTTGATCAAACTGCCTCCCGTGATTTGAAGTAGCAACAACAAAGTCAACATTGACTTTGTTGTTTCTCTATTGGATCAAGGGAGGTTTACTCCAAGATTAAACGACTCCAATAAATTATTCTCTACCAAACATGTCCAACCACGTGAAGGTGGAATATCTTATGCCCCCCCCCCTCACATCACTCTCAATTCCCCAATACCCAACATATAAATCTATTGAAATATTTACAAAAAAAGCAAACATATATACATACCAATATTCAAAACTGTTTACAATGAAACAAAATGTTTCCTTGATCCATCTGGAGTGATCTCAATTCTCCTAAGATAAAAGTAACAACTATTCCATAACATCGTACACTACACTAAAGAACTTTACATCTAAAACTAGAGAATGGAAATTGATGTGAAAAGAGGCTTTATTCTATTCCATCATATGATTTGGTTGGAGTATTAAAATGCACCTGTAAACATCATATAACCCATCCCACTTTGATNCCTTATATGTGTTAAGCCTTGTCATAACTTCTCTGATCCTTTCTTCAACCTCAGGAGTTTGATCTAGAATATCTAACAAGTGAGCTAGTTCCTTGTTTTCTTTATTGATCTTTTTCTTAATTAAAACCATAGGGTCGGGGGATTCATACAAATCCATTTCACCGAGAAAATTATCATCAACATCATGGCCTGTCGACTACATATTCGAAAAAATAAATGATAATTCAATTATGTAAACAAATTAAATAACTGATCACCACATAAATTAAATGCAAATTAAATGCAATTCGAAAATAGTTGTTCATTTACCTGTTCTGAGCCTGCTTTTGATTTACCACGATCATCCTGCTACATTACAGTAAAATTAGAACCATGATCATTATCATGAGAAACAGATTCAAATGTGTGAGAAATCCTCCCTCTTTATTGACATCCAAGGAGGAATGTTATTGTTGATAACAAAAATTGGCCACACTTAGTAAACAAAACAAAGATCTCCAAATGGATTAACACCATAAAGAACATAATGAAAATCATAAAATATAAGATTGATTGCTTATAGGTTGGGTAAATTAGTGTACATACCTCCCCCATAATAGCAATGTCTGTATCTATTCGATTCAAATTGTAATCAATCAATAACTCTTCCCATGCATCTATTGATTTTATTGCACATACGAATACACAGTTTCCTTCACCCCCCTCAAATATGCAATTGAGTTTCTTATTTGTGGTCGTGAGTCACGTACTATTTATAAACCATGCAATATTCCCCGTTGCATTTGTCCTTCCGTCGATATAGATAGTTTCTCCTTTATTTTGATCATTTCCTTTTAGTTGTATATAATTTGCAGCCAAGCCATATCTTTGCATACTTTTTGTATATTGGACTATTCGTATACAATATTTGTAAATATAATAGGGTCTGACATAGTCCATCAATTTAGTTAATACATCATAATATACCTTTATTCCATCCACAAAAAGTATCCCCAAACCATTTAATGACAATGGAGAAAAATGTATATTGTTTAGTTTACACAAAAATCAATGTTTATTTCAAGAATATCCTTGGGTACCCATCATTTCACTATATGTTTGTACCTCAAGGGTAGCTCAATGTTGTCTATAATATCATGATTATAAGAACATGATCCTTCTTTCCCACGAAAAAATTCTATGTGTCTATGGAACTTTCTTCTAATCTTCTCACCTCTAGTTGATATCTACCTGTTAAACCTACTAGATGTCTCACTTTCCTCTATTCAACCTGAACTTCCCTCACTCAATGAAGATAGATATGACAAATACCTATTTGATTTTACATCGTATAACACCATTAATGACAGAAACAATCAGCCAATCAAGATGTAACACTAATTAGTACAATGGTTCTACTTAATTACTAGTATCTTGTTGGTATCATAGTAAGCTCATAATTATTACCATAGTGTTACTCTTTCACATTTGTATTATTCTCTATTACTATTGGTATACTATATAGGCATTATTGGGGCGTGTTTGGATTCAAATGACACATGCCAACAATTGGCAGTAATAGGACACAATGTTGGTTGGAAGACCCTATAACTGATGCCATTAGACACAAACTCAATCCTAAGGCCAACTCAGGAGCACAAACACCACACACTAATTAATATAGGATTAAAGCATGCAAACAAACCATCTTTGTACTACAACTAGACCGTATTTATTTGAAATGATTCATGTAACATATTTCATTGATTTATTGTGATCTTGGTCTCTCTTGGATGTACTTTCATTGACAACGCCAGTGCTCTTTTTTCTTTTAATCAACCAACCTACTTTAGTGGATTCCTTTTATAGACTTAATCCAGAGGCCATGTTTCCTAATTCATGGAAAATGGAACATGGCATAAAGGTAGAAAAGGACACATGGTATAAGGATTCGAGACACTTGGTAGAAAGAATCTTATTTCAAGAGGGTGTTTTTCCTATTTCAAGAGCGTGATAAGTGGCACAAAAAACCATTCAAACCTTGTCTTATATATTTTGTTATTTAATTGGAGCGTGTAATATTCCATATATAAAAAGTATGAAGAACATAAATAAAATGCTAGAAATGGCAGATAAACAACAATATAACCAGAACAACACCACAATAACACATAAATGATATCAAAATAACACCAGAAAGAGCACTTTGATTCTGAGAGAAATGTTCACGGGCCTCTTTGAGGGGGATACCTCCATTCGAGAAGAGATCTATTACAATAATAACCAAACTAGGGTTCTCATACCATAGACTCCTATTTATACTAAATATTTCTATCAATAGAACCATCTAGAGGAAGATCGTTCTAGAAGGAGAATCTTCTATTAGGTCTTCTTAGATTTGACTTATTCTACTTTATTGCAAGGCCTTATTAATATTGACCTTTATTACATCAGAATACATTGTTCTACCTATGTGAGGGGCTAGGTCCCTAACATGTTCTCCCCATTAAAAACAACCTTGTCCTCAAGGCTTGAGATGTGGAAATTGTTGCAGAATGGTAGCTGGTTCCCAAGTGTAATCTACTGGAGTTGTATCTTTCCATTGGACTAATAATTCCTTGATGGTTCGCTGACACAGGTGACACTCATGCTGGTCCAAAATTTATTGTGGTTGTAGCCAAATGGATCCTTCTTCATCCGACTCGGGAAGGTTGGTTTGAGTTTGGCACTTAGTTCCAATCGCCTTCTTTAAGAATGAAACATGAAAAACAGGATGTAGCTTAGAATGAATGTGTAGAGCTAACGGATAGACCACCTATCCCACACGCTTGAGAACTATATAAGGACCATAAAATTTGGGCGCCAACTTTTGAAAATGGTCAGCCTTGAGGGAAGTTTACTTGTAAGGTTGTAGTTGAAGAAACACCTAATCCCCTTCTGTAAAATGGCGTTCAGAGTGACCTTGATCTACTTGTTTCTTCATGTGATTATGGGCCATGACCAAATTCTCTTTGAGGGTATGAAGAATAGCCTCTCGAACTGTAAGTGTTTGGTCAACTGCTTGGACCATCGAGACACCTGGTAAATATGAGAGAACTGACGGTGGATTTTTTCCATATATCGCCTCAAAAGGAGTCATGCAAGTAGTTGTATGGTATGAAGTTCTGTACCACCATTCAACTAGGGGTAACCATTGAGCTCATTGATTTTGATTTTCTGATGCAAAACACCTCAAATATGCTTCCAAACACTTGTTGACAACTTCAGTTTGACCATCCATATGGGGATGATAAGTTGTGATGAGATGCAATTGGGTGCCTTGTAGCTTGAATAGTTCTTGCCAAAAATTGTTGGTGAATGTTGGGTCACGATCATAAACAATAGAATGTGGCATGCTATGAATCTTGAAGACATGATCCATGAAAATTTGATCCACTATGGATGTTGTAAATGGGTGTTGAAGAGCACAAAAATGAGCATACTTGGAAAGGCAATCAACTACCACCATGATGACTGATTTATTGGTCGATTTAGGTAAGCCTTTAATAAAATCCATAGAGATTTCCCTCCAAATAGCAGGTGGAATAGGAAGTGGTTGTAGTGTGCCAGGATATTTGACTGTTATGACCTTGTTGCATTGACACACATTAAATTCGGCCACAAAATTATGAATGTCTTGTTTCATACCATCCTAGGAAAAAGAACGTTTGACCCTATAATAGGTTTCGGTAAACCCAGAGTGCCCAGCTGTGGGTGTAGCATGAAGCGCAGAAAGCATAGTGGATTTAAGTTTTGATTGTTTACTTAAATACAAATGACCTTTGTATCGAATCTCATAATGGAGCCAAGAGTACCCTGGGGAAGCTGGAGAATTGGACTGCAATTGTTGTATTAGATGCGAAATTTTGGGATCATGTAGCCATTCTAGGGAAATGGCTTGGATCCAATCTGGTACAATGAAGGAGAGAGAAAAAAGGGAGCCTTCATCTTCATATTTTCAGGAAAGTGCATCTACAACCACATTGTCTTTTCCTTTCTTGTAAATGATCTCATAATCATATCCAAAGATCTTACTCACCCATTTTTGTTGCTCTGGGGAGGAAATGTGTTGTTCCATAAAATACTTGAGGCTTTGATGACCTGTCTTAATTTGGAAGTGTTTCCCCTATAGATAAGGGCACCACAAATAAATGACATGAAAAATAGCCAACATTTCCTTTTCATACATTGATTTGCCCAAATTTTGTTCAGACAGTTGTTTGTTGGTAAATTTTGAAGGCCAACCCTATTGCATAAGGACATCACCAATACCTTTCCCTGAAGCATCACATTCCAGGACAAATGTCTTTGTGAAATCAGGAAGGGCCGGGACTAGAGTGGTGCACATGGCCATCTTCAAGGTTTGAAAAGCCTGAGTAGCTATTGGAGTCCAAGTGAAAGAATTATTTTTGAGGAGTGCAATGAGAGGTGCCACAATCTTTCCATAATTATTAACAAACTTGTGATAATAACCTGTTAAGCCCATAAATTCTTGCAATATTTTAAGAGTCTTTGGGTGAGGCCAATCTTGCATAGCTTCAATATTTTTAGGATCCAACCTGAAGCTATTCTTTCCAACAAGATGACCTAAGTACTCGACTTCTGAGGTGCCAAAAGCACATTTAGATTGTTTCAGGAAAAGATGGTGCTAAGAGAGTAGATGGAGAATGAGGTCCACATGATCTAGATGGTATGTCTAGGTTTTTATATAGATGAGGATATCATCAAAGAAAACTAAGACAAAATGACGGAGAAAAGGGCAAAAGACATGATTCATGAGGCTTTGGAAGGTGGAGGGGGAATTACACAAGCCCAAGGGCATGACCAAAAATGCATAGTGGCCCTCATGAGTTGAAAGGGAAGTATTAGGAATGTCTACCTCTTTCATACAAATCTGGTGGTAGCCAGAACAAAGATCAAGTTTAGTAAAGAACAGTGCACCACTCAATTCATCCAAGAGGTCATCAGTGAAATGAATGGGAGATTTGTCTTTAATGGTGAGTTTGTTGAGGGTGTGGATGTTAGGACACATGCACCAATAACCTTCTTTCTTCAGGACCATGATTGCAAGAGAAGAGTAGGGGATCGTACTAGGGTGGATAATGCCTACGTTAAGAAGTTCTTGAACCATTTTCTCAATTTATTTTTTTTGGGAAAAGGGGTGATGATAGGGAAAGATATTGGGAGGAAGGCTTCCTGGTATAAGGGGAATGGAATGATCATGAACACCACAGGAAGGAGGGAGTCCCTGGGGAGTGGAAAAGACCAACTGATGTTTAGAGAGGATGGATTGGAGGTCTTGCGGCATAGAGAGTGTCTCATTTTCTTGTATGGCATGGAGTTGGGAAATAACACCAGAATGACCTTTTTTTAGCATATTTTCCATGTGATGGGAACTAATGATCTTAGGTGAATCGACGATGATTCCTTGGAACTTATATTTTTGGCCCTCCTGGTCGAATTGTAGGGTTAATTCCTTGAAATCCATGAGAATGGGACCCAAAGTCCTTAGCCAGTCTGCACCTAACACAATGTCACACAAAGTCCTTAGCCAGTCTGCACCTAACACAATGTCACAGTCGCCCATGTTGATAGTAAACATATGAGATTTCAGGTGGTAGTCACCAATTTGGAGACACACATTTTCAAAACACCTTCCACATTTCATGGAGCCGCCATTGGCAATAATGATTTGGAAATTATTAACTGCATGGATAGAGCAATGAGTTTCTTGGGCAATGCGGCGATGAATAAAATTATGGCTTCTTCCACTATCAACAAGGATGATTACCTTCCTATGCTTGATGTAACCGATTAGCTTGAGGGTTTGGGGAGTAGAGAAGCCAGTGAGAGAATTTAGGGAAATGGTTGGTTCTACTTCAGGAGGGACTGAGGGGGGGGGGTTATGTTAGTGGTTTCAAGTGACTCAGACACAAGAGAGTTTCAACATCCTCTTCCAAAATATCCTTCGAGATGGACATAAAAATCTTTTGTTCCTTACACTTGTGTCCCAGAAAATATTTTTCATCACAATTATAACAAAGGCCTTTGAGTTGGCGATCAACCATTTCATCCCTGGTCAATTTTTGGATATTTAGTGGAGCAGAGGGAGTAGTGGGATTTACTGGTTTAGTGCGAGGAATAAAGGAGGGTTTCTGGTTTTGAGAAGATACAACCTGTTGTGCTTCTTTATCTCTTTTAGTAGCCTCCACCCAACTTTGAGGTTGAGCCATGAGGACATGGGCACGAATCTCATCCTTGAGGTCACTGATAAAACATTCTCAAAAAAAGGCATCAGACATGCCCTCTGTCCAAAAATCTAGGTGCTCAAAAGAAGCTATAAAGTCTTTCACTCTTCTGGATTGTTTCAAATTTTTCAAACGGCCTAAATGGTTGGTGTGAGTGTCAAATCATTCATAAATCTCTGCACAAAGTGTGTCCAAGCAATATACCCTTGATGAGAATTTTTTCTACATTACCACCATTTCCAACGTTCTTAATCTAGATGGAGAACACCATACCAGAGTTTGTCCAAGTCATTTGTAATGTTGTATAAAAAGAAATAATGTTTCATTTGGGTTACCCAACCAGTGGGATCTGAGCCATCAAATATGGTCACATCCACCTGTGGAAGGCGTAGGTCATGCTGAAAGTGATGGGGCTGAAAATTATGGGAATGAGAGGAAGTTTTAGCTTCGGTATGTGGAGGTGGGTCAGATAAAGAGTTATCTGTAAGGATATGCAGCTTGGTGAAGATCATCGAAACGACAGATTCAAGCTGGGTAGTCATGTCTTGCTTGAGTTCCTCAATTGAGGCAAAAATGGAGGACTTCGTGGTGGTATTGATGGCGGCAACATTGGCACTGAGTTGTTTCATTTCTTGTTGGGTCTTTGTGAAATTATATTGCAAGGTATTGAAGCAAGCTTCCAAGTCTTGTCTACGGGTATGGGCCATGATGACAAGGGAACCAAAACGAGGCGGGTGGGGTCAATTTTTTTTTCTGAAAAATGATATGTATGAATGTGATAAGGGCGAAGAGATAAATCCAATGGAATAGGTCTCAAATAATGGTGCAAAAATTTCCAGACTATTTTTATTTTTTTAGACTTGCGGAGTTATACTCTAGCCTGAAGAATACTGCAGTGATGAAATGCCCAAGTGCTTAACTAGGAATAAATGTGTAGTGATTTGGCAACCCGAACACAGTTGGGTGACAATAGATCTTGTTTATTTTAAATTTTTTGTTTTTGTCACCAAGGGTTAGTTATTCAAGGGTTCTACAGACAAGGGTTTTCCCTATGCTATAACTCTTAGATATACCTGTGGGGTCCAACAGTAGTACTTGGCCAAATATCTCAGGACACTATGATGCAAAGAGGTCTACCCTATCACCCCGCAGGATCACTTCACCTAACCTCCTACTCATAGGATCATTCGATTCCACTCATTCATGAGCCGAATTAGCTCTTTAGATTCCCTCGGGAATCACTGTGAAAATACCCGATCGACAGGTCATTTCTTCTTCCCCTCACGGCCTTTGCACGAACCGTGAACAATTTCTCCACAAGGAACTTGTTATCGGGCGTCGGGGTTTCGCTATCTCTGTTGTCGAGAGTTTCTCACCTCTCCAATCCCCGATCACCTATGCGCCCTTTTTTCCCACGTGCTGGCCCTCCTGGCTCAGCTCCCATCATATGACCGCTACCCCATGACCGTTGTCAATCCTCCTATCGGGGTTTCGGCACTTGCGATGTCGAAATGCGCATGTATCCAAGACTCCCGATTCCCCAAATCGTGATGCGCCTTTGATCACGCTAGCCCTCCTGGCTTAGCCCCTGGTCCACATGACCAGTCCCCGTGACGGAAGTCGAAACTCTCATTGGGGTTTTCCCTATCGCAATATCAAAGGGTGTGGACTCCTTGTCCTCGGGATTCCAGATTTCTCGATTTTCGATATGCTCCTTTGTGCGCTAGCCCCTCCCGGCTATGCTATGGTCCATACGACAACATACCATAAAACCACAACCTTATCTTCTTCTGTCGGGGTTTTCCAGCTTCAAAACCTGATGCACCCTTTTTCGTGCTCTAGCCCTTCTGGCTAGGCCCTGGTCAACGTGACTGTTACCACATGACCGTAGTCATACCCTCCTATCGGGGTTTTGGGGTTCTTGTTGTCAATGTGCATATGACCTCTGGATCTGCGATCCTTCGATTCCTAATGTGCTTTAGCCCTCCAAGCTAAGCCCTGGCCAATGTGACCACATATTCTAGGACCACAACCTTATCCCATCGGGGCTACGAGATTCATGATGCCAAGATGCATACGCCTACAGGATTCCCGATCTCTCGAACGTCAATTATCCACTAGGCTGACAACTGGCTTCCACTACGCTCTTCCCTCAGCCCCACTGTGCTAACAACTATCCCCCACTGATCAAGGTTTCATGGATCATGATTTCAAAGTGCATAAACCACTTGTCACTGGGATCCTTGATATCCCGAGGGCTTCAACTCCGATGGATGCTTCCCTGTCGGGACTTTCCTGATGGCTGCTGATTTCTGCCACGCGTCCTTCTAGATGGACAATCCCGATCTCTCTGGAATTTTGGGACTTCTAATGTTCTGTTTCCTTTAACCCTAGGAACTCTGATTTCCTGATTTTCTGATGAAGACTCCCTATCGAGCTTCTCCCGGTGGCGCTCGATCACTGCCACGCATCACCAAGAAAGGATGGTTCAGATCTTGTCGCTGTTTTGAAACCTACAAAGTCCCGATGCCTGGTGCCTCAAATATCCGGAACGGACGATCGTGTGACACGTGCCCCTCCTCATACAGACGGCTCAGATTCTCTCTCTAATTCAGGAATCTTGATGTCCTGACTTTTATGACCTCAAGAACTCCAATTTCCCGATGGCCAATATCCCAATGGCTAATTCTCGTGCATCTTCTGCAAGTCTGACGGTTGTTGGGTTTTCTGCCCCAAATCTGACATCTTAGACCTGTTCTCCTTGTGCGCTCCTCCTCCAGAGGCTAAAATCCGCGCAACTCCTCCCGATCAAACGACTTACGGGATTTCAGTATGAGATTCGATGGCTGTCGGTCTCCTCCTTCTATAGGCTCCCCCTGAGCTCCTCCTGGATGTAGAAAATCAATGGTCTGGATCTCTTCCTTCTGTCGATCTAACGACTGATGCTACTCCTCCTGAACTTATGCACTTCCTTCCCAACCTTGGGAGAAATTCAATTTCTCTAAGACCTCAGCCTTCATCTCGTTCTCCGCTATGAGCTCCTTGGCCTTTGAGCTTCACCGTGCGTGTATAAGCGCTGCCCTTCCTGAGATTTCTTCTCCCTCCAAACCCTCGAAGGATTATTTGACTCCTGCGCCTGTGTAGAGTCTTCACACACTAAAGTGCTATCTCTTCTGATCTTTCAAAAACACTCAGACCCCTTAGGGATTTTTTCTTCTTCTCCTATAGACAGAGAAATAAAATACCTTCCTGGAAATCTTCCTTCTCTACAGAACGTTCAACAGTTCTGTATTCTTTCGCCTGTGCACTCCTTGCACTTGCTCAATGCCCACCTGGCAGAGCTTTCAGAATCCTCAACGATTATGGTTCCTTCTCCCTTCTATATTAACTCACAGCAGAGATCCTTCCTCTATGCACCAATGTACACACGCTGAATGCCCACCTGGCAGAGCTCTACAGAACTCCTCAGAAATTCTGCCTTCTGTCTGGACTCTCAATGGAGTTCCTTCAACTACACCTTGTGCCTATGCTCAATTCCCACTTGGTAGAGCCTTTACAGAACTCCTAAGAGATTTTTTCTGCAAATATGTTTCTTATCCACAGCCTTACCTCCTGAGGTGTTCAAGAACCTCAGAGGTCTTCTTCTCCTGAGTTGATGATTCCAGCTTCTGTGCCGCAGCACGTCTTTGTCTGAGCCCGCAGTGTTCACAAGTGAAACCTCTGTGCATGGCTCTCAGAACCCTCAGTGTTCTTTCACACCCTCCTGGTGTGGAGCCTCAAATACCTTCAACCTAAAATCAAATGAAATTTTGCAGAATGCATCCACATAACATACATTCACAACATATACAAAGAACACACACCGACATCCATATAAAACAGAACTCATGCAAGAAAAACTGTTGTTTTCATTAAAAATGGCAAAATGCCTGTATCTTTACAATGGTGTTCTTGAGCTCTCTCTGGTTCTTCTCTCCTACAACCATACTTAACTCAAAATGAGATATCAAATCTCTTTTACCTGAGGGGCTCATCGAGCGCTTCCCTCCAGGCTCACCTACTCTAATAAATTACAATGAATGGTTGTCTAGTCCAAAATCTAGATCTAGATCTCAGCCGATATTGGCATTAAATTTGATCCTACCTAACACCTACAGAAAGGCACGGCTTCCATTGCTCACCATCATAAGCATTTAAATTACATTCATTTCAAATATTAAATGAGGATTGTGCCTCTCTTTAATGCATGATTTGAATTCACTGCGTGGCTAGCTTGGCTGGCTGACTGTGTAGAGAGATGCTCCTGCATCATACTCCACAACTACAAAATCATGAGCTCCTACTCATGCACTTCCCCTCTAAGCGGTTGGAATCCCCCCTGGATCCCAAATCGGTCTTTGGAGCTTCTCACCCGCTCCAATATGTTGTTTTTGCTGCTTCTGTTACGCTGCTGCTGTTGCTACTTCTTCTCTCCTTCTGCCCAGCTGCTCCCCGCTGGCAGTTTCTGCTGATTCTACCATCATCCTCCTAATCTCATCGATCACTGCATCCAGCTGCTCCCATGGATGGTTTTGTTTTTTCAGTCTCCTCAGCTACAAAATTTTTCTACAATTGGGCATATTGCTACGGTCTCCCATGCTATCTTCTTCATCTTCATCTGTGGCCTCAAGTTGCCACTCTGCTGCAGATTTCAGCTCTGCAATCTCTCCTTGACTGACTTTCTATTCAGTCACCTTTTCTGACATCTCAATTTCTGTCATTTCTATTGTTGGCCCTGGATTGTTCAACCAACGCTCCAACATTTCTAGCTCCATCTCGCATGGAGTGATAAATTTACCTGCCTGCTCCTTGGCTTTCTTTGCTGCTAGCTCCAATGCTATAGCTCTTTCATCTTCCTGACCGAAATTATTGAGCCATTCCTCAGAATGCTCATCTTCTTCTTTTGCTTGGGTAGCTTCCAAAGTTTTCTCCAATTCTTCTTTGGTAGTCATCATCCGCTGAGACTGTTTTGTTGTTCAATCATCTGCAACACCAATTTCTGCCTCCTTTTGGGCACATGGTAGGAATATTCCAATTCCCCCAATCATCAGAATATCATCCTGATCTTTCTCCCCTTTTGTTAGCTACATCTGCTGATCCAAATTCACCTCTAAATTTATGAGATCCTCCGACAGTCTCAT
>JZKD02S2059639.1:503742-520057 GCA_000966675.3 Picea glauca | reverse complement strand
CCAACCAGCTTTCAATAGAGACCGAGTGAAGGCTGCTCTTCTGGCTAACCCAGTCAATTACTATTCTTGAGTCACCGAGAACAAGTAGTTGGTTGATGGACCAGAGGGAGGCGAGTGTGAGGGTGGCCCACAGGCCCAAGAGCTCAGCTTTTGTATTGGTGCCCTCCCCGCAGCAAAGAAACCATTTTGTAATCCTCCTCGGATGGGATTTAAAAAAACCACCGACTCCGCAACAGAGGCCGTTTGAACTAGCAGCTCCATCAACCCGGGTTTGAATCACTTACACTTTCCAACTCAACCCAACTGACTACATACATAACAGTAAGAAGAGGCAAAACACCTTTTACAACTTGAGGGCATGCCAAAGTCCGTATAGTTCTTGACATTTACTTTAACAAAATGTCCACAACATTTTTAATTCATAACATTTAAATGCCCATAACATTTTGGGTATATAGGGTAGATTTTTATTTTTTGAATTATCACTGTGTAGTAGATTCATAACATTTTGGGTATACAGGGTAGATTTTTCAGTTTTTTGAATTATCACTGTGTAGTAGAGACGGCTTTACAAATTTGTATTTTTTTCAATAAATATTATATAAATTTAATTAGCAAATGAAGAGTAGTTTTTAAATACTATTAAAAATCAAATGAAGAATAACAAAGTGTTTAATTCTTAATTATGGATTTGTTTTTTAAATAAAATCAATAAATAATATTAATAACTTAATTAATAGTTATATTTTATTTTGGGTAAGAGGTTATATTGTAATTGGAAAGAGTATTTGGTTTTATATATGAGATTAAAGCTAAATGCTACTTAAAAATATATGACCCCATTTCTGTCACCTCAACGATGATAGTATGGGATATTGGTTTTTTTGCAGATACTATATAGGCTGAAAGAACCTTTTTATCCTATAATAAGATCTAAAATTGTTTTTGATTAGCTAAAAAATTGTTTTCCTTATACTAAGGAAACAAGTTAATGGCCCAAGACCTAGAAGCATCTGGCAGAACTGAAAGTCTACCCCTTTACAAACTACTGTTGAATCTGTTGGATCATTTCCAGTAGCATGGTTTTCCTTGAATAATAGTAACAAGTCAGCTCACATTCACAAATAACAACCAGCTCACCAATAATAAGGCTCCTTGCTACAGCTACAAATTGACAATTAGTTTGCCACCTTTCAAAAGCTGGCATTGAAAAAAACAAAAAAACTTAGATCAATAATTGACGAATAGTTTGTATGTTAACCATAGTTAAGTTAATATGTTTACCATGATGATGAAGAAAGTTCAAAATCCTACAGGCATACTATACTTGACCAAGTTCTCCCCATGGGATATGTGCTGTCTTATAATATCTCGTAGTTGGCTGAGTGAACGTTAGTTGCAATATTTGTCTGAATAAATGCTCCTCTGTACAGCCCTAAACAAAGAGCAATTACTTTGAATAAGGTCAAATCCAAAAACTTGCGGAAAAATTTACTGCTTTTTAAAAAAACCTCAAAAACATTGCCAAAAAGATTCTTGCTGTTTTGAAAGAATTTGAATATATTCCATATATTACAATTGGGTTCCCAAACTTTTGTCAAGTTTCAGGCAAGTCAAACTACTGTGCCTCTTGTTCTTTTGAAAGAGTTTGAATATATTCAATACACTACAATTGGGTTTCCAAATTTCTGTCAAGTTTCAGGCAAGTCAAACTACTGTGATAATTGGATACCCCAAGCTATATACAGAGCCGGTAATTAGATAGTCCAAGACAGCTGGTGGGTCTTTCCCGTCTATGCATATAACTACAACCTAGAATTTCTACTGGATTCCTTATGGTGCAAAGCACCAATCTTTTCTCTGCATGCTAGTTATTTCATATCTATAGTTTCATTATCAACCCATATTCCTGATTAGACATATAAATACAAAGTTCTTAACATTGCATTGTCTTTGGCACTTAAACTAAAACATTAGGGCTGATTCTCTGGTTATTTCATATATATTTTTTCGTAATCAACCCAGTTTCATTATTAGATATAGATTCAAAGCCCGTAACATTGCATTGTCTTTGGCATTTAAACCAAGAGATTTGGGCAAATCCGCCGCACGTTTTGCTTTATGGTAAAATTAACCTTGGACTATCATGACAGAAGGTTATAAAAACTGACGTGAATCCTTCAATCACACTTGATTAATGAATATAGAAATAACACAAAATTGAGCTTACACGGATCCAAAGATTGACGCACTTTGGAATGTCTTGTCAGGCACCGAAAATTAAACGAAAATCCTCATTCTCTAAGCCAATAGCTAGAGCATGTAGCATGGTTACGATATTTATAGAAGGAAACACTCAAAGAAATACAGCCCACCTTAACTGGGGATATTTGCCTCTTTCGAGCTCTATCCTGTGCCTCCTTCCCTCTGCAGCAGCAGCAACTTTGTTCTTTGTCATTGACATTTGGTCATGAAGATCATTTGAAATGCCAGTGTCAAACAAAGATTCGTCTGGAGTGTTCAGATCAAGAAACCCTGAATTAGCACCCAACAAATCTTCATCCGGAGCATTCAGATCAAGAAAACCTGAACAGACAGTATCCGTATCCTTTGTAGGAATTGCACCATCTTTCTCAAAACCAAATGAGGACTCATGGGAACAAGGATACATTGGGCTTCCAATCCTCTGGGGTTTGTTATATGCTGAGCTTAAAGCTGAACTACCAGAACATTTCTCAAAATGCTCATGCTCATTACATCTTTGAAAATCATCACATGAGGTAGGTGTCTCTGTTTTCTGTATGGTATCTGAACCAGATGATGATGACCAAGGTGTGTAACGCATGTTTTGTTGTTGCCTTTGCTCAAGGCACAATGACAGCTACAAAACCCATCCAAAAAAATCTTTCAGTAAAAATGAATAGCTATGTCTCCTCCTCTTGGCAAATAAAAGAGTGGGGAGAATAAGATGGTTAGAAACCCAAATGGGATTATGCACCTGCGATTTCATATAAACATTGCAATCTTTCAAGTCTTGATGTGTTTTCCTCGTCTGCTCTACCTCCTGGCCCAAACAAAACATGTGAACAACTTTCCCTTTGAGCAAAACCAGATAAACGACACACGGAGACATTCCAATTTCACTGAATCCAGAAATGAGAAAAACTAGAAAGTTTTAATAGATCAAACATAAAAGAAGTGAATAAAAAAGCCAACCTTTATCAATCTTGCCTTTTCTAAGGACAATTCAACCACTGTCTCCGTCAACTCCCCATGTGTCTGCATTGGACAAAAGATTGAATTTTCAGTCTCCTAAAAAAGAGTCTCTCCCTACCATCAAGGCACAAACATCATCTATACCCACATCCATGCATATGAATATCTCTGTGAACGTATACACCTAGGTTTGCAGGCACACATATGGACAAGCGCACACACAAAGACATACACATACATACCTATGCATATCCATATATACAAACACACAATTACAGAGAGATACACATACCCACTTCTGAAGCAATGTACATACACATATACAATATTCACATAAACAATGACTGTAGAGAATGTGTGTGCATATTTGTTAATGCATATGTCCATGCACATACACCAAACAAACTGACATTCACCTATACACTGACATAGAGATACATATACACATGGACAATAGCAGACACATACAATACACATATCTACATGCATATGCTGCCATATATAATGTATATACACAAATTTGTCATAGGGTACATACAATACACTTACCTACATGTATACACAATTACAAATAGAGAGGGATATATACATAAATACACAAATATACATAAACACAACAAAATGGCAGTGACATATACATAAAAATATATAAACACAAAACAATTATAATGTATATATACAAATTTGTCATAGGGTACATACAATACACTTACCTACATGTATACACACAACACAACAAAATGGCAGACAGATACATAAAGATATATAAACACAACACAGTTATAATGTATATACACAAATTTGTCATAAGGTACATACAATACACTTACCTACATGTATACACACAACAAAATGGCAGTGACAGATATATAAAGATATATAAACACAACACAGTTATAATGTATATACACAAATTTGTCATAGGGTACATACAATACACTTACCTACATGTATACACAATCACAAATAGAGAGGTATATATACATAAATACACAAATATACATAAACACAACAAAAGGGCAGTGATAAATACAGAAAGATATATAAACACAACACAGTGTCTGTAGCAGATACATAAAGATATATAAACACAACACAGTGTCGGTGGCAGACACACTACACATGTGCTTATGATTTCAGTCATGATTTCAGTCATTGTAACTAGATCACCTTCCAACTAAGTAGACAGAGTGAACAACAAAAGCCCAATAGTTTGCCTTTGCATGCCCTGAAAATAAGGGATACCCTACCCAAGATTGTGACACAAACACATACAATACCCTTATGTACATGTATACAAAGCCACTGACAGAGGTATATACATATACAAAGTGACAATTACACACATACAGTACATGTCTATATGTATGTATACAAACATGCTATTGGGTACGGACAAACTTCATATATATATGAAACTCCACATTATCAATAAGGGTGGCAGAGCATGTGGAGGGGTGTAAAACCTTTTTCTTGGGCACTCTTTTCCTGGGCGGATTCTTCACTCTCACATTCTGCATTTCATTGAAAAAAAATGAGATGGACCCATCTCAGAATTTTCAAAATCCAAGGAACCCATCCATTCAAAGCAAAACCCACAATCTTCAATGCCAAAAAACAAGGACCCAATATGAGAACTCAAAGATTAGAGACCACTTACCTTTGAGTTGGGACGAGAGGTGGGTTGCAGGCGGCGGGCTGGCTGTGGGGCAGCAACCATAGCCATGCCGCCATGTTCAAGCTCATGATGGTTTTCGCTGGCAGAGATATCGAGTGGGCTTAGGTTGGAGTTGTGGGTGGCGCTGCTCTCGTCTCTCTGAAAAGCGGATCGCTTGCGCTTTGCCCCCCATCGAAGAAACAGTCTCCAGTAATGGTGGAAGCAGGTTATAATGCCTGCAACTTCAATTTCATCTGCTGTAAACTAAGAATCCTCAGAAATCCCAATCCTACTACGCTTCATGTCTTCAAAAACTCATCTGCTTCTGCTCCTCTTCAAAGTCTGTTCCAATATATGTAAGAAAATAGTAGAGTTGGATGAATGGATAAATGTTGGAATCTGTATGGTTATCGATGAATGCCGGGATTGTTATTGGTATGGATAGTAGATGTCATTAATTATCATCACCAAGTCATTGCCTGTGGAATCGGGAGAATGAAGTGTGCCATGATCTGCCCTTGTCCAGTGAGAAGTATGTGTGAGCATGCCACGTGGCTATTTACTTTGCACCCCATTGGGTCTCCCACTTTTGGGTCAGCCATTTTTCAGATTTTGAGTTGTCCACACAAAATCTATACGAAGCCAAGCTATTGTGTCAGTTAGGGTTGGTTAAGTTAGGTTGGATTATGATAAATCATATGATATTTACATTTACTGTGTATGAATTTGGGATCATCAAAATATCACAGGGTTATAATTGTTATTTTAATGTTTTTTTTGAAAAAGCAATAAAAGAAATTGGATAAAAATTGTATATGAGGTTTTTATGAACATTTTTAATGGACACTCCACTAGAAACATAGTTTTTTTTTTTTTCCAGAGATTAAAAGTTACAATCTTTAGGCCTTCCCACACTATTGCAACATGCATACTAAAGCCTCGAAAAAATAAAATCAAAATATATTCGAAATTCACATGAAGTCTCCTAACAAACTAGACTATCACAAAAATGATCATATCCATATGAAGAATAGCATCAGGATCAATATTGTGTACTCTATGGGAAATCAAAGTCCCACTAGAGAATTCATCCAGTGATAACGAGTTTTCAACAATGTTAATGGCCTCCTTAGAGGGCGAGTCTGCGAAAGCATTGTTCTCCCTGAAGATGTGCTTGAACCCAATGGAATGAAAGGTGGATGCAATGATTTTAAGTATCATCCCTATATTTAACATCTCTAGGTTCTTAAAAGCCAACAACCCAATCATCTAATCGAGTCTACTATATGGATATATCCTAACATAGTCACCTAATAATAAACAGACTTTAAAAAACATGGTACAATACTAGAGAGTGTGTCTAATTAACCTTTTGCTTCATCCTGCTTCAATTCATCGTCAATTCAATGCTGACTAAGTTCTGTGCCACATGCTCCATCTCCACATTTGTCAATGGTTGTTGGACTATCTCACCCTCCTTGTTGCTTGAAGAACCTACAAATAATTGAGCCATGGAGAATGCCATATTATGAATGCTAGCCATATTAACAACCATATGCTTTTGGGTAGCACACTTAGCCTGTAATTCGGTAATTTATTGTTTTTCCTACTGCACAATTTCCATCAATAGGACAATTTCACCATCTATGTTTGTCTCCTAGGTTTGCAACATAGGAGATTGCTTCTTTGTTCTTTGATTTATCACTACTTGACATCTGAGAACCTGCTTGATTTCCACTAGCCCACAATTTGGGAAATGACCTACATGTCTATGTCTATGAGCCATTGGTGATTCTAGGCTCAAACCCAAAAGCTAATCAATCTTGCCTCTTTCCACCCCCCAACTTAACAAATTATCACCAATTTCAAGCTCACTATAATCAAAAGCAAAGTGTAGCACACTTAACTATAGTCATCGATTCCATAAACTATGCACCAGAAAAAACATTATCCCATCTATTATAAGACACAAAGTTGCCAGACTACCACCTCTCGTCCACTAGTGCTATCCAGGAAGGCCTTGCACAAAAAAAAATACGTCTACAATGTGACTAACTCCACAACCATTGCACTCACAAAACTTAGACCACACTCGTGGAATTGCTTGAATTAGTGGGAACTAACCAGAACCTTGAGGAGTTTCTCTTCAAACGAGGACAAGGAAGCTCTGACCCAGGAAAATTCTCAAATTGCATCTAAAGGATGAACCTCTAGAGCACAATAAACATCAATTCACCACAAACCACAACCATGATCCCACCTATGTTGAGGATTATGAGATGAGATGGTTGATTAAATTGCCTCATTAAATGATGCTTGTAAGAAAGAGTTTCAACATATACACCTAGCACTTGAGCTTGGTGTATCTTCACATGAGATTTGACATGCCATGTGTTCAACATGCATATAGTATTCCTTAAACATATTCTCTTGTGGCTAGAGGGGCAATTAACATAATGCCCAATTTTATAACCTTTAAAATGCTCTTTGACACATGATTAAGGGATTAGAAACCTTGACAACCCACTTTTCTCTTTAAAGGAATGATAGTCAAGTTTGTGTGCATCATTAGCCAATTTGTCTGCTTCCCAATTATATGTTCTAAGCATGTAAAACAACTCTACCTCCTCAAACCTTGCCACTTCTTTGCTTATTCTATGGAATATTATTGATAAAGCACTATTGTTTTTGTCGGAGTTTTTGTGCATAGATTGGACGACCAGTTTCGAGTCTCCAATGACAATTAATATCCTATATTATATGTCATTAACAATCCTCAAATCTTAGAATAAAACAAGAGCTTCACCTTGATTGTTTATATCCCTTCTAAATCCCTATGCAAGAAGTTTTCATTATTTCTTCCGAGATTAAAAAATAATCCCTCCCATTCTCGCCACCTCTATTTTAATATTAATATGTTATAACACATTATAATTGCAATAAAAAAATAAACATGTAAATACTTTCTTAAACATTTTGATTTTGTTTTTCTTTTGAAAATAAAAAATAAAAACAAATGTTTCAATAATTTTTAAGAAAATATTTTCATTATAAACTATTTTGAAATTTATTACCTTTATCGATATTTTTAATCCTAATATAATATTATCATTATAATAACAAATTAATAATATAATTACCTTACAAAACATTTTCATTAAATTTTAAAAATATGTTTATAAATAAAAATTGTCACTATATCATTTTGATTAAATGTTATGGCACATGTTTGAGGTACATCCATTGGATATTGTGGTACATGCTTAAAGCATGCTTGGTAATGTTGGTACTTGGTTGATGCACATCATTGATAATATGGTATAGGTTTTGGTACATGGTTGATGCATGTTATGGTACAGGTTTTGGTACATGATATGGTACAAGTTATGGTACATTATATGGTACAGGTATGGCACAGGTCTTGGTACATGGTTGATGCATAATATGATACAGTTTGAGGGTGATATATCAGTGGCATATTTATAGTGACAAGTTGATGTGACATTGATAGTGACAGGTTGATGTGACAGTGACGTTGATAGGTTGATGTGACAGTGACAGTGACAGATTGATGTATCAGTGAAAATGGTAGTTACAGGTTGATCAATGGTAGTGATAGTTTGATTCTACACTTATATTTCAAGGCGGCAGGACGAAGCAAGGAAAGGGGGCTATAGCCTCCTTCCGATTGGTGCTGGAGAATATAGGGAGTTGGAGCTTCCTTCAGGTTGGATATTGCAAATAAGGGGGTCATATCTTCCTTCTAGTTGGAGCCATAGAACACAAGGATTTGGAGCTTCCTTGAGGTTGGAGCCTGTAAACTAGGGGGTTGGAGGCTCCTTCTAGTTGTAGCTTCCTTTAGGTTGGAGCCTGTAAATAGGGGGTTGGTGCTGGAGAATTTGGAAGTTGGTGCTTCCTATGAATGTAATCTTGATATATATAAGAAATAATTACGTGGTTTTCTCCCATTTGGGTTTCCACATAAATTATAGTGTACTATGTATCTGTGGTTGTTTATTATGCACCGATGAATGGTATTGTTTATGATGCAATAATATATTGAATGCATAAGTGATAAACTATTGAATGTTGTTGATAAAGTCCAAGTTTATATATTGTGATTGAAAATGGTAAAAAGTGCCCATATTGATTCACCCGCCCCCTTAGTATTCCAGCACCTCATTTACTAACATCTGGTATCATATATTGGTTTAACAACCTTGGATATAAACTAAACCCTAAGTACAGTAAGAGTCATAAATCAGAAATATTTACAGATTGTGCTTAAAGAATGACGAGTAGCTCAATAATAGAGATCGAAAAATTCAATGGCCAGAATTTCAAACTTTGGAAGCTTAAAATTGAAGATCTCCTTGTAGATTGAGAACAATGAGCAACAATCTATCTAGGTACCATTCTGACAGGTATGTCGAGGGAAGAATGGGAGAAACTTGAGAGAAGGGAAAGGAGTACAATTCGACTTTTTCTTGCAAATTCGGTATTGGTGAATGCCTCGGGTGAAGATTCAGACAAGAAACTATTGGACAAGTTGGGGAGTGTGTACCAATCAAAATCCCTAGTAAACAAGTTATTCCTTAGGAAGAAGCTGTATCTTCTGAGAATGAGTGAGGATAGTTTGGTGACTGAGCATTTAAATGCATTTAATACCATTATAATCTAGTTATCTTATGTGGATATTAAAATCACCGAGGAGGAGAAATGTGTAAGCGTATTATGTTTTTTTCTAGACTCCTGGGATATCTTAGTCATGGCTATAGGAATTAGTTCAACCACAATAGTGGTAGAAGACGTGGTTGAATCTCTATTGTCAGAATAAATGAGAAGAAAGAACATGGAAGGATCAATCAAAGATGCATTAGTTGTCATAGGTCGACCGATTGACAGAGGTGAAGGTAAATTCTCCTGTAGAAAGTATAAGTTGAAGGGTAGATCTAAATACCCATTTCATTCAACAACAAGAAGATGTTGGAAACGAAGTAAAACTAGGCATTACAAAAGGGACTATAATTCGAAGGCAAAAAATCCAATATAGGATCCAATGAGAAGAAGTCGACAGAGAAAGAAGACTCCAGATAAGGGAGGCGATGTGTATCTAGAGTTGACTAGTACACAATTGAATTAAGATGTTTGGTTGACCGACTCAGGAGCATCCTATCATATGACACCACATAGAGAATGGTTATGCAAATATGAACGATATGAAGGAGGAGATGTGTTCTTGGGGAATGAATCGATAACTAAAATTGTCAGATGAGGAAGAGTTCGACTGACACTGCAAGATGGGAGGAGTAGAACCCTTCTAGATGTGATACAAATTCTGGTTTTGGGAAGAAACTTGATATCTATCAGCAAGATAAATGATGCAAGGGTGCACACTCTATTTCATAAAGATATGTGCGAGATGGTCAGAGGTGCGATGGTATTAATGAAAGGAGTTTAGATTGGAACCCTATACAAGTTATTAGGGAATATCAACTAGACTGGATGCAACAACATCGATGTTCCTGAAGTTGACTCGACTTTGAATTGAGTTGAGTTGATTCAACCCGACTCAACAAGCCCTTGAAAAAATGAACTGACCATGCTATGGCACAAGAGGATGGGACATATTGGAGAAAAAGGACTTTGAGCTATGCATAAAAAAGGTATGGTTAAATACTTTCCTTAATGTAATTTAGAAGTCAACTTTTGTGAACATTGTATATATGGAAAACAAAGTTGGGTGAGGTTCCTATATGGAGCGACAAGGGCACAAGGCACTCTAGAACTGGTTCATAGTGATGTGTTTGGCCCTGTTTCAGTGCCTTCACTTGGTGGATCCCTATATTATGTATCCTTCACAAATGATTTTTCCAGGAAGACATGGATATATTTCCCGAGGAAGAAAACATAGATTTTCGAGAAATTCAAAGAGTTTAAATCTCTTGTAGAAAACCAGACAGATAAGAAGATTAAGGTGTCGAGAACTGACAATGGTGATGAATTCTGTAGAAATGAATTTGATCAGTTCTGCAAGTAGTGTAGCATATAATTCCAAAATATCACACCATATACCCCAAAGAAAAATGAATTTTCTAAGAGAATGACCAGAACATCGATGGACAAGTCAAGAATCATGCTCTGTGGTGTTGGGCTCGCACAAGAATTCTAGGTAGAGGCAGTCAACACTGCAAAATATCTAGTGAATATGTCTCCTTCATTGGTGCTAGTCAACACGACTCCACATGCGGTATGGTTTGGAAAGAATCCTTTGGTTTCACATCTCAACATATTTGGTTGTGATGCATTTGTGCACATTCCCAAATAAAAGAAGAGAATCTAGACAAGGAGGCAGTCAAGTGTATTTTCATTGGATACAAAGAAGGAGTGAAAGGATATAAGCTCTGGGATCTTGCATCAAGGAAAAAATGTACATTCAAGATGTGGTATTTAGAGAAGTTGGAAGGAAGTCCGAGTCTGAAGTGATGGTTCAAAAAGAGAATAATCCAGAGAAGGTGTGGTTTGAACTGAGGAACGAAGAATTTGATTCAGATGAGTCGAATGAATCAGATGAAGAGGTGGAACAACTGACCCTAATTCTAAGGAGGTAAAAATGATTAAGAAAACCAATTGAAAGGTATATTCCACCTGACTTTCATTCTGCATTTGTGTTAACTTCCATTGACGAAGAGCCCAAGTCAGTCGAGTAGGTAGTTGATTTAGCAGAGGGAAAAATATGGAACGACACCATGGTTGAAGAGATGAAATGATTGCATAATAATGAGACATGGGATTTAGTTCAATTACCAAATGGAAGAAAACATGTTGGTATAAAGTGGGCATTCAAGAAGAAAATGAACACCACAAGTCAAGTTGAGAAATTCAAAGCTCAACTGGTATCGAAAGGATATTCCCATGTCAAAGGAGTCAACTTCGGTGAGATTTTTTCCCCTGTTTCAAAATTAACTTTCATTAGAGTAATAATGTCTCTGGTTGTAGCATTTGACCTTGAAATATAATAGATGGATGTAATGAAAACGTTCCTACATGGGGACCTAGAAGAAGAAATATGCACGAAACTACCTAAAGGATTTATAGTAAGGTGCAAGAAAGATTTGGTGTGCAAATTGAAAAGATCCCTTTATGGTCTAAAGCAGTCACCAAGGATGTGGTACCACGACACGTACATCCTTAGTTTGGGATTTGTGAGAAGAAAATATGATCACTGCATGTATTCCAAAGAAGAATATGGGTGTTTCATATATGCAGCATTGTATGTCGATGACATGTTACTAATTGGAAACAACATGAACGCAATAAAGGAGGTGAAGAATCAACTATCCTCCAAGTTCAACATGAAGGATCTTGTTGTAGCAAATTTCATTATGATAATGGAGATCATAAGAGATTGAGCATCTAGAATGCTTCGGTTGAACCATAAGAAGTATATTGAAACAATCTTGAAATGTTTCAACATGCAATATTGCAAACCTGTGAAGGTGCCGATTCCTGTGGGAGCAAGGCTAACTACTAAATAGTGTCCAAGGATAGAGGAAGAAATAGAGGACATGGAACATACTCCCTATGCAAGTTCTGTAGGTAGTCTAATGTATGTGATGGTATGCACTCGACCAAACATTTCCCATGCAGTGGGAGTGTTGAGTAGATACATTTTGACACCTAGAAAAGAGCATTGGACAACTGTCAAGAGAGTATTTAGGTGTTTTTGTGGCACAAAAGGCTATGCTATATGCTACCAAGGAAAACTTGGGGGAGATAGTGAATTAAATGTACATGGCTTTGCCGATGTTGACTAGGCTAGAGATATGGATCGTCGAAGGTCGACCAATGGATATGTGTTCAATATGTTCAGTGGAGAAATCAGCTGGATGAGTAAGCGACAGGGGATTGTATCCTTGTGAACAACAAAAGTTGAATAAATTACAACCACTCATAGAAGAAACGAATCAATATGGTTTTAAAGGATATGTTCAGGAATTGGGTTTGAGCAGAGAGATATGAAGATAATTTGTGATAGTCAAAGCATAATATTTATGGCAAAGAACCCATCTTATCATTTCATACTAAGCACATTGATGTACAATACCATTTTGTAAGAGACATGGTGGAAAGAAACATGGTGTTGTTGGATAAAGTAGACACGTTGGAAAACATAGTAGACTCTTTGACCAAGTTTATGGGTGTTGTGAAGTTATCTTGGTGCAGAGAGGCAATGGGAATTGTTTCCCTGGGTCTGTGAACGAGAGTTTAGAAATATTTTGGTTTCAGCAAATAAGACAACAAGTAGGAGAATGTTGGGTTGTTATATTCTTTGCAGTGAAAGTTGAAGGTCGAGGTGGATCGAATGGGTAAATTCGAAGTCAAAGAAATCGATAGCAAGTCGAAGGTCTAGGTGGATCGATTGGGTAAATTCGAAGTCGAAGAAATTGACAACAAGTCAAAGAGGTCAACCGACAAGAGGCCAATAGGAGGGCGCATGGAAATCGACTGAAGACCGAATGGAGGTCGACTAGTAATCAACTGATAAACTGACTTAGAATTGATTGTAATAGAATCCTGAGATTCTCGGGATTTGTAGCCAATGACCTGTAACCATTTTTTGGCCACCTTTCTTTAGGGTTTTTCCTACTGTAAATATTATAAATAAGACATATTGTAATGCTGTAAAAGCTAATCTTTAGAGAAATCATTTTAGAGGTTGTTGGTCATGTAGATGTAAGTTGAATTGGCTACAGGGTTGTTCTTGTGTAAAGCAAGAAGGTATGAAATTGATTTTGTCTTAGGTGTGTACCAAGGTTAGCAATTCCTCATTGGTGCAGTCTTCAATATATCAATGCGATTTTCTTTGGATGCAATGCAACTATTCAAAAACTTGAGAAAAACTGGAATTTTCTTTTTCAACAAAACTATGAATGAAAACTCGCGAAGACTCAAAGTGTTTCAAGAATATAAGTGATATCTTGAAATGAATACACGCAAGAGAAGAAAGGATGCTCACAAATAAAAAAAAATTCAGTGATAGAAAGGGTAAAAACTGAATGAAACAAGAACAAAGCAAACTTCTTATTTTATTTCTTGTTTTTTAAAGCAAAATGAAAATGGAAAACTAGTGTAATTTTTCTTTTTCAATGCAAAACAAGTAAGAGTGCGGTGTAAAAGCAAAGATAACTAAACCATACTTATTTAGACTGTAAAGAGGGTTAACATAACAATCGAAGACACTAAAATTCAAGAAAAGAACCTTCAAACAACCCAAATAAGCTTGAAGCACAAAGTAAACAAACTAATTATTTTTTTCTTTTCTTTGGAAAAACATCTAACTTATATGATTCTTGTAACTAACAATCGGCCAAAGACAGTCACTGGACCCACCAAATAGCCCAAAAAACCAAGGCAAAAAACCCAGAAAGGATGAGAAGAGTTAAAAACTCTCACTCAAGAGATGCACACAATTGTATATAACACAAAACGCATATGTATCCTCTAAAGGGAACCCTTGGGAGGTTGGTGTGAGAGGGGTTATTTTCACCCCTAGGGGGAAACTAGAAAAAAACTTTGAATGACTCCTTGGAGTCATGACCAATAATCAGGAAGAAACATATGCCCTGTTGAAAGGAATTAGTTTATCCATCTCCATATAGGTTAAGAAGCTCATCATATTGGGAGATTCCAGTCTTATTATTCAGCATATGAGTGTGAACACCATCCCCTTAGATATACATATTTCTTCGATACTGGAAATTAGGGTGTGATATATTTGCACAAAAATAAAAGGATTAGAATGGTACCATGTCCTCCAATAATATAATGGCGAGGTTGACAAAAGAGACAATGAGGATATGAAGAAAAAGGGGGGGAATCTATATTAACATCCATAGACATGATCAACTTATTCCCTAACCTCAATCCCCATGCATGAAACATGAAATCATTACAGCATATGACACATACAACAACTCTCGGCTCACATGTAGACATGACAACTAGTACAAGGCTCCCCTACACTTGAGCTATGCCTCACTTAATTTCCAACTCCAGTAATGAATGCCCACCTTGAGTTTCTCTGCACCGCAGTGGGATAAAGTATCACTGGCTCATGGAAATTGGCATTTAACATTGGTTTAATTTGGTTAATCTAGTGCTTGGAGTAAGAGACTCTTGGACCCTTGGAGAAGGACCACCCCATCACTGGTATCATATGCTTTGGTGTTGGCTTCAATTAGTTGGGCTAGTGCATGGCGAAGGTGACTCTTGAGCTCATGGAACTGGACCACCTCTTCAATTTACACCTACAAGACTGCATCAACACAAGCCAAAAAAAAACTTTGTTGGATCTCAATGGATTCAGTTGAAATTGCCTTCCACCCTTCCAAACAATGGAAAACATATGCATTTCTCACAGTTACAAGGACCTATGGAACAAATTGATGAATGAAATCCAGTCTCTAAATGTGGACCTCTAGAACAAATTAATGAATCAACTTCAGTCTCTAAGCCTATTACTCTTCTCTAAACTACGACAGCTCTGTATCTTTCAATATATTTTATGTTGTTAGGATTAGCATGTTTTATATATACTCTCTTTAGAATTCAGGACATAACTCATTTTTGGAAGAATTGTAACTAACTTTCTAGGAGGATTTTACAAGTTTTTGAAAAGAAACTCCATGGCTAGTTTCTATTTTGTAAAATTTCATTATATGCCATACCTACAGCTCTTTAATAAATAGAATTTTCTAGTGTTTGTTAAAACAAAATAAAGCATAATAATGTAAGCATTTTATATAAAAGTTTTCATCCTAAGGTTTTTAAAAAGAAAAATAGTAGCCTAAGTATACTTTAATTAATGACCTTCCTCTAAAATCATCTATAGCAATTTGGCCTTCCAATTGCTCCAATGAATGGGAATGAAGTCCATCGAAGGAGATAGTGAAGAAATGATAGGGACCATTATAGTAAGGGGAACTGAGGTAATTCCCAATGGTCAATAGCTATCTATCTTAGGTGCCTCCTCAATCCCCTGAGATCCACTTGGTAGGAACCTATGAATGGCTACTAATATACCTCTTCACAGATGTGTATAAGGGATTATGACTCCAATAATCAAGGGGTTGAACCATAGGTTAAAAGAGATAGGTTGGCTTAATTAAAATACCAAGCCCAACCTCAACATTGACACTCATGAGAGTGCTCCACTGCTAAATTGACCTTGACCACATCCAATAGAAAGGATTTTAAGGCCCTTTAAAAGTTAACAACTATGTATTTATGTAAATGATTGTGGCAAATTATTTGGATACCTATCCCCACAATCATATCCATACTATAAGATTCCTTTTGTCCTTGACTGAGGAATTTAGTTGGTTATGAATGAAGTTGTTGATTTTAGAAGGTTGAGCTTTGGGTCATGAACCAATCATA
>JZKD02S2059639.1:466138-486562 GCA_000966675.3 Picea glauca | reverse complement strand
TTAGGTCTTCTTACATCTGCCTTATTCTATTTTATTGAAAGGTCTTATTAATATTGACCTTTATTACATCCGAATACATTAATCTACCTATGTGCGGGTTAGGACCTTAACACATAGATTAAAGCTGAAAACTTTGCTTTTCGGGATTTTGGAAATCATGATGTCGAGAGGTATGACGTTGATGAAAAACGATTTCCGAAATTGGGAAATCACAAAATTACGATGTTTTAATTAAGACTTAAAACATTTTTAGCAAATTAATTAATTGAGATTAAACGTTTTCGGGATTTCAGGGATCATGATGTCGAGAAGTATGTTATTAATGAAATCCGATCTCCGAAATCGCGAAATCGCGATGGATTTCTTTTTAAAAACATGACTTAACTCATCTTAATTAATTAACTAATCACGATTAAGGCCAAAACATAATTAGTTTGATTTAACGCGAACTGTGGATCGGGGTTTCATGATTCATGATTTCGGGAAACATGATGACAGGAGTTGTAATCTCACTGAACCACGAATCCTGAAATTGCAACATGATTATCTTAACCCTTAACCTTTCATATAAGAGAATTAATTAATCCATGTTTTAACTAAGACTTCAACGTTTTGGGAAATCCAGGATCAGGATTTCGCGATTCGATTTACATCGAAAAATTTGTTTTTAGTAAACCCCGAATCCCGAAAATTCTTTAAGCTTAATTTTAAAATCGTTAGTTTAAAATTTAATACGATTTAAATAATTTCAAATAAAAAGCGTCGGGATTCTTATAATTCTTGTAAGCCTTTTTGCCTTTTATTATCTGAATAATTAAAAACTTTAAGAAAAAGGTATCGTGTGCTTAGGATTGATAACGAAACTCGTGTTTTGTGAAAAGCTGAAATCCGAAAAAGAAAAAATTAGGCCTTAGGGATAAAAATTTAAGAACTTTTTCAATATAGGCTCCAACTGGGGACCTCGTCTCCTTGTGGGATGAGGAAAACATGTAGACTTAGTTCCTTCATTGGGTTAATGGTGTCAAGGGTTTATCACTGCTGAAACTGCTAAGGGAGAGGAAAAAGAGGAAAAAGAGATTTCATTTCAACTTCTAAAAATCTTTTCAAAATTTCTTATTTGTTTTAAACTCAGTTGTAGTCTTCTTCATAATATTCTCCTTCTCATTTGAAATTAAGTTAGTATTAAGATGATTAAAACAATCTTAGGAAACTCAATAGATTTGTGACTTTCGACTTGCATCAATCGAAACAAAACTTATATTTTTAAATGGGGAGCTCTATCTAGACTTGGGATGAAGATCTGGTTTTGAAAAAACTGGTAACTAGAATAGAGTGATATATAAGTATGACAACCTTACAGATACCTCAGATATTGCTTCATAGCCAACAGGCCTGTTCAGTACCCCGGTGAAGTTATCTGTCCCTTTTTTACTGAATTTCCTTTCACTGCTTCGAGTGCTAATTATATATTTACACTTAGATATTACTTCACTGCCAACGGGCCTGTTCAGTACCCCGGTGAAGTTATCTGTTTCTTTTATATTAGACGAGGGCAATCATTTAAATGAATTTCCTTTCATCGTCTTTGGGACTAGATGGGGACAATCAAATATGAATTTTCTTTCATCATCTGTCTTATATTTAGCTTATAAATACGAAGCGGGGGCAATCAGTGATACTTAAAATATCAGGGGTGGTTATCTGTGTAAAAATTTACAATAGAGGTTTTTCAACCTGTTTTGATTACTCTAGACCAATCTTTTCTCAACTTTCAAAACACCTTAGTCCGCAGAGAAAAAGGGGAAGATTATTTTTAGGGGTTTTCTTTTGAGCAAGCTTAAATCCTCAGACCAACTGTTAAGAAACCTAAGAGAGTCAGAATCAACCTAATCATAACCACTTTTAGTCAGATAATAAGAACTATGAGGACTGGTCTTACTGATTTAGAACTATTTTTCGACTTCAAAAGTTTAGACATAATCTCTCCTACCTCTATGGGAAACCCGAAAAAACATAAGACAAAACTAAGGGTATAAAAAGGAGACGTCCAACAATCTGTAAGTCAGAAAACATAGGTTGTAAATTAAAAATAACCCTTTGGACTCTTCTCTTAAATATTTTTACTTCGATTGCCTTTAAACTTGTTCTAGGTGAAACCCTTAAGGTGTAAGTATTGAAAACGCTTTTTATTTACCTATCAGCTTACGGGATAAGCAATGCATATATATATATATATATATATAACTTAACTAATTTTATCTTATTTTTATTTATTTACAAAATGAAAATAGACTTTCTAAAGAAAATTATGAAAATAAAAAACAAAACAGTATATACAATGGAAATTTCTGGAAATTAATTATTTCATATAATGTTTTAAAAAACGCCCATTGATGGGGGCATTCAGGATTTTACCATCCAAATTTTCAAGTAGAAATGAATTTTTTCCTTCAGGAGATGCTACCTTAAATGGTTTGTACCAAATTTGATCGAATTTACCATTTTTTCCTGAATCCTCTTTTTGAGCATCCCATCTCAAAACCAAATCCCCGGGGAGAAAATTCCTGTCCTTGGCTTTACGATCAAATAATACCTTCATGTCATCCTGGTACTTCTGTAACTTTTCATCCACTACCGCCCTGTGCTTCTGAACTTCAATCAACTGGTTTATCCTTCTTGTGAGAGGATTCGGTTCTTCCTTCTCGTCTTGCCATAGTTTCATTACAGGAAGTGCTAGGTTAATAGGAAACACTACATCTGTTCCATATACCATTTGGAAGGGAGAAGTATCGATAGACTTTTTTGTGCCTATCCGATTTGCCCACAGAGCGTATTTCAAATGCAAATGCCAAGACTTTTTATTTTCGTTTAACACTTTCTTGATTATACTAATTAAGCTCTTGTTTGAAGATTCTGCTAGACCATTTCCCTGAGGATAGTATGTTGTGGAATGACCCAGCACAATATTATATTTCTGGAAAAAGCTGACTATAGCCATAGACTTAAAATCCTGCGCATTGTTTGTGACTATATTTCTGGGACAGCCGAACCTAGACAAAATATTTTCTTCTAAGAAGTCTATAACCATCGAATCAGTAGCCTTTCTTGTTGGGATAGCTTCCATCCATTTGGTGAAGTAGTCTGTAGCAGTCAGGATCCATCTGTGTTGAGCACTAGAATGAGGATTAATTTCACCTATGAAATCTAGTCCCCATTGCTGAAAAGGAGCTTCTGTCTTGACTGGGACTTGTGGCATCGCTGGTAGTTTATGTTTTCCTGCAAAAAAATGGCAAGGGTTGCAAGCTCGTACCTTGGCATTGACATCTGGGAAAATTTTGGGCCCGTAATAACCAGCCCTCATGATTTTATATGCCGTATCCCTCCAGGCATGGTGTCCTCCACATACTCCTTCGTGAAATTGACTTATAACTTCTTCTGTTTCCGACTCGACTAGACAGACCAAGAGGAAACCAAGCGGGTCTTTCCAATATAATTGTTTTTCGGAAATACAGTATTTGATTGCATGCAGCTTTAGCATTCTAGCTTTGGATGGAGACAAGTCACTTGGACATTTCAATGTCAATAAGTATGTTACTATGTCCTTGTACCAATCTGATGACGCAAATTTCTCCTCAATTCGGTTTTCAGTTATTTGGTCCTCAAGTTCATTCACATCTACCCACTCTTCCTCCTCCTAAGAGTTGTTTATCCCAAGAGCTCTGAAATTGGATTCAGCTAAAAGTTTAGCTAAGCCTTGCCCCTTTACTAATTTTGTTGGTTTAACCTCCAAGTCGAACTCTTGAATTTTGGCAAGCCATATTCCTCTTTTTCCATCACTGTTTGCTTGAACCAAAATATCTTTTACAGAGCTAGTGGGTACATATGCAATCACCTTGAAATGTAAAACATAAGTTCTGAAAGCTTTTAACGCTTTTACCATAGCATATGCTTGTTTTCCATTATATTATATTTGAGTTCGGCATCTCGAAGACTTTTGCTAAAGAAAGCTATCGGTTGCTCGAAACCTTCTTTATTCTTCTGAAGGAGTACGGCGGCGAGTGTGTTCAGAGGAAAATGAAAAAATAAGAAAATATTTGAGATAATTGGGGCTCGCTAGTACTGGCGCCTCACTTATAACTTTCTTGATATGGGCAAAGGATTCTTTAGCTTCTGTTGTCCATTTTACTTCACTGTTTTTCCTGAGCATATCTGTAATCAATTTCACGATTTCAACAATGTTAGGAATAAATCTTCTCAAAAAATTTATTTTTCCTAAGAATGACTGAATTTCTTTCACATTTCTAGGAATAGCTATTGTATCTATAGCTTCTACTCTTTTAGGGTCAATTTTAATTCCATCTCAAGATATGATGTGACCCAACAGGTTGCCTTCTTGCATAGCGAAATGAGACTTCTTAGGATTTAAGGATAGACCAAACCTACGACATTTTTCAAATGTCTGTTTGAGATGAATCAGATGGTCTTCAACCGATTTAGAAAAAACAGTAAGGTCATCCAAATAGATGACTACAAATTTGTCCCATTTGCCAACGAAAGCAATATCCATTGCGCGTTGAAAAGTAGCACCTACATTCATCAATCCAAACGGCGTTTTATCGTACATAAATGTGCCCCAAGGAGTGGTAAAGGCGGTTTTTTCTTTATCGAGATCACTGACAACAATTTGATTGTAACCTGAAAATCTGTCAATCATTGACATCCTATTAGCTCCTACTACTTTTTCTAGAACATGGTCCATTTTAGGTAGGGGATAATTATCTTTGAGAAAATATTTATTAAGATTTCTGAAATCGACACACAGTCTAATTTCCCTGTTTTTCTTTCTAACCGGGACCAGATTGGCTACCCAATCAGAATATCTCGGTGGTACAATTATCTTAGCATCAAGGAGTTTTTTGACTTCTCGTTCGATAACAGGTAATAAAATGGGGTTAATTTGTCGGAGTTTTTGTTTAAAAGGTTTGACACCAGGTTTCAGAGGTATCTTATGTTTGATCACAGAAGTGTCATATGTTTTCAGTTCTTCATATGACCATGCGAAAATGTCTTTGTATTTTCTTAACAACTCCGTGTATTTATTTTTATTTTCTGTAGATAGATATTTGGATAGTTTTACCATTCGGGGATTTACTTTAGTTCCTATATTACAATCTTCAACCTCTTCTAGTTGGGGTTGTAGGGTAGTTTTTGAAGGGATATCATCTTGATTAAATAGTCTTTCCAAGGGAATTAGACCCTTGGGAATCTGGTTTTTCTTGAGAACGAGCATTCGGTGATTTGCAATTTTATCGTGAAACTCTTTAGAATCCTCCCCCTCCTGCATGATCCAAATGGGATCATTTTGATTTTCTTGATCAATATGTGTTTCTGCAAATTCATCTAATGATTCTAGAAACTTTCGAAGCTGCTCATCGTCCTTAAAGACCTGCCAATGCTGTATGTTATTTGGTATCGAAGGGCGATGTCTCATTTGTATGTGATACTTTAATTTAAAAGCACTTGGGGGTGTGAAAGTTGATGCTGCTTTGGCTAAAGCATCAGCCTGTTTATTTTCAGACCTTGGGACGAAATGAAAATTCACAGAAGAGAAGAAGTTCTCGATTAAATCCCAGACACAGTTCCTATAGGACCGTAATCTAGGATGCTTGGCATGATACTGTTGATTCACCTGTTTTATAATTAACTCGGCATCACCAAAGACTTCGAGTTTCTTTATTTTCATCCTCCTAGCAGCTTCTAATCCTAGCACTAAAGCTTCATACTCGCATACATTGTTTGTACAATCCACATTCCATTGAAGCCTATATGAAAATGGGATTACAAATTGATCATCGGGAGCCACAAGGAGTGCTCCTTCTCCAGCTCCAAGGAAAGACGAGGCACCATCAAAAAACATTTTCCATACACTAGTGTTATATACATTTTTTTCTATTTCTTTTTTTTTTTTCAGTTTTTTCTTCTATATAATTTTCGTCTATATCTACTTCAAAATCATCATCAATAGATAATATACAATTTCCTAAGTCTTGGTCAGCAATATAAACTAGATGATTGTTTGGGTTGTGTGGATCACCTACCGTAAATGCCAACCTAGTCTCTCTGTAAAGACGCATGTATTGTCCTCCGAAAACTGGAATTGTAGTGTATGTCATATCCAGTTGGAGAGATCCTCCAAGCTTGGCACCCCATGACCTAGATAATAACATACCATACTTTGGAGGGATGTCAGCGACCACTACATCCATACGAATACTTTTAGCAGGTATTTGAGCCAAACCTACCACTAGGTCTTTAATCATACCTATGCATTTGACTTTCCTCGAATCAAAAGAATATAAGTCACCATAGGGCCTTGTGATTTCAAGACCAAGTTTTTCCATTATTGCCTTTGGCATCACATTGTGGGAAGCTCCAGAATCCAACATACAGTTATGGAGAAGGTGATCAAACAGGATTAACGTAATATAAAAGGGGGCCACAGTGTCTCTCGCACCTTCGAAGTGTGGACCAAAGACTATGTTTGGTTTGTCATCTTCTAAGTTGATGACATCAGCTTGGCTTTCGTCTTCGGAAAAGTTAATCATCTTGGCGATTTGTTTTCTGTATATGGGATTTTTAGCTAATTCAACAAGGGGAATAGGAATTTTGATTTTATTTATTTCGTTTTCCAAATTAAAATTTCCTAGGGCCTTGTCGTTTTCTATGTTTGGAGCCTCCATTCCTTTCTTTTCAGATTTTCATTGTGATGTGGACTTGTTTTCATTTATAGGAGCTTATGTCTTCACAGGGAGTGTTTCTACTGGTTCTGACTGGACAGGTTGCATATCAACTGTGTTTTTTTTCGCAGGCTGTTTATCAACAACTTTTGGAGTTGCCTCATCGGTTTCACTTCTTGGCAAAATATTTTTTGTCGAAACATTTGGGAGACTTTTGTTCCTTGGTATTAAATTATATTTTCCCTATAGTTCAGCTATGATATCATCTGTGATATCTTGATATGTGAAATCTTCAAACATATTATTGCTAACATGGTCTTCCGATGTAATTTCTTTACTTAAAGATCTTTCGTAATCCTGTCTCGATAAATAAGGTGATTTATTATTGTCGCCAAGATTATTAATATCTTCATCGATTTCTTCAAAATCTCCTAGATCTTCCTCTCCAATGAAGTTTTCACTTTTGAAGGGTGTTGGAATTTTTTGGTCTTCATTTTTAATTATTTTCTGTGGGCCCTGAGGATCAGTATTTCTTCTAAAATCTTTCTTGGGGAAATTATCCCTTTTCGATTTCTCTAGTTCCATTTTTGAGATCTTGTTTGAAAGTTCTCTAATAACCCTAGCCATCTCATCTATTCTATTTCCCAAGGATTTCCTCGATCCTGAAGGTCCACCTTGTTCTTTGAATTTCCTATTTTCTTTGTTTCCAGTTTCAGTCTTTGCATTTAATTTCCCTGATGCCATCATGTTTTATTCAATCTCAAGCGCATCATCCTGCATTTTCGTGAGATCTGTTGATCTCCTTTCTCTCAATAATAAGGCAAAGTTGGGATCAAAAGCACCAGCAAAAGTCACTTTTGCTGCGGGTTGTGAAGGTTTAACCTCAACTGGGATTTTATTATACAACTTGTTGAACCTTTGTGTGAATTCTAGAATTGATTCAGAGTTCTTCTTTCTAAGGGCTCCAAATTCCGTCAAGTAGTAGAGATGATCCTTCCTCTCCCCCCATTGTCTAATAAAAGCACTTTCAAGTTCTTCATAATATCTTAAAGATCCAGATGCTAAGGATCGGAACCAGGTCCTCACCTGTCCTTCGAAAGTTTGAACGAGGAGTCTAGAATAGACATCTTCATGTTCTATTCCGAGGATGTCAGCAAATTGGTCGAAAATTTTTATATGTTCTTGGGCAGTCAGATCCCCTTCCCCTGTAAATTTTAGAAGACTTTTCATATAATTCTCGGGGAGATCATGAAGAGGAACGGGAAGGACAAGGGAGCATATCTAGCAGCTACTTTAGCGAAGATTCCAGGAAGCAGTACTTGACCACCTGCTGGTCCTCCAGGGGCACCACTTCCAGCTCCAACACCTCCTTGTGAAGCCATGGTTAGATTTGGGGCTGAAGCTCGGAATGTGTGAGGAGAAGATTCTCGAAAATCTGGGGAGGAAACCTCAGGAAATGAGAACGTATCGTATGAGAGGGGAAGTGAAAGAGATCTTTCAAGAGTTTTTGAAATGTTTAACTGCGTAAAATCAGGCTGACATATAGTATATGTGGGTAAAAAGACTTGTTTAAGTGATTTTCGTGATTTTAAAATCTTTTCCGGATCGGAGACTGGCGAGGTCTGCTTGTTGTCTGGGTTTTTTCTGGTGTTGTTTCGACTAATAGCCAGTTTAGTTATCGTGGAGTCACCAAGTGAAAAATATTAGCAGCCTTAGAAGGTTTTCTATCCTTGATCACTATCAAAAACAGAAAATGTCAATGTCGTTCTTCCCAGGGAAAAGATTCGTTTCTTCGTTCCCCGGCAACGACGCCAAAAAGATGTTAATCCTGAGTTTATACTTTAAGACTGTAAAGTATACCGTCAAGGCATCCGTGAATGTTTAAAAAGAATAACTTGAGGATAAGAATTGAAAGGAAGGGTTAAGAAGAATCAGTTTCTCAACTGTCTCTGTCTAGCTTCCCGCTATTCTTGGATGCTAATATCTCTCTCAATAGAAGCCCATGAACGTTCTAATTCGACCCGGTTAGTTGTTGTTTGTAAGATAGTATTAAATAGGTTCAAGGTGATACTGGTTTGATCTTGAAGGCTAGGTTCAATGTTAGGTTGTCTGCTACTTGGAACAGTCATGGAGGATAAGACTTTATTTAATCGTGAAAGAATTTTAATCAAATGTTACTTCAAACTTTTAAGAAATGAGAATAGGAAAAACAATTTTGAAATTCAAAACACTAACATAAATACATTCGAGGTCGTTTCCCGGATTTGTAACAATTTGAGAATTATAAAATAACAAATAAGTACTACAGAAAAATATGAGGCTTTAATCAAGAAAGAATCTCATATTTCGACAGGTAATAAAGAAAGAAAACGAGGTTTCTAATGAAAAGTTAAGTATTAAGGTTCAAATGATTAACAGGTCTTAAAATCACTAATAGCAATTTCATAGGAAAAGTTGTAAATAATTTGATATCCAAATCAATCTGAACTAGAAATCAAGGATGCAGATAACTTCAAATTGATTATTCATTAGAAAAACATTGAACGAAAACACGATAAAGTATAGTAAACAGGGTTGAAGAACACATAGCTACAAATTTGCAGGATTTAGAATCTTGTCTGTAATGTAGATTATGATGGATTGGAAAACTATGAATACAATCAGCTCTCTCCAAAAAATCAAAATCCCTTTCTCAGTCTTTAGAAAATACATTTATACATCTTCATCAAAATTTTCTCGTTGGTGACTAACCAACTTCCTAATATTATGGTTACATATAAGAATAATGTCAACTGTTTACATTTCCTTTCTAATTTCTAGTGATAAAAACATTTTAAAAAAGATGTTTTTACGCTTGTGTTGATGAACTTCCTTTCTCTGCTTCAAGACACTGAAAACACTTTCCCAAAAATTTCACAAAAGTTCTGGGAGCATCTGGTATCTCATTTGCTTCAAATAAGAAAAATCTTTTCTGTAATTCAGGCAAATGATTTTCTATCATCTTCTCTGTGAACTTAATAGTTTGCAACTTTAAGTTCGGTGTGACTATCCATTTGTTGATTTATGTGATATTTATTAATTTAATTTTTGAAATCTCTATCTTCATTTCCTCCAACTTTTCTTTGAACCTTAGCTGATGCTTGGAAATATTAATCTCACCTAATAATCCGGGGCAGTCATTTTTTCTGATATTCAATGAAGTTATTTCTAAGAGATAAAAAATTCTCTGGCAATCATCATTGACCTCTCTGGTTATTATTTTATATTCGGCCAGGCTTGCTTCCCACACTTTAAGTATTATGTCCCCTTTAACCTGTTCAGAAATGGATAATTTCTAAATCCTTCCGATTTCTTCCCTTGTTGAGAAGGCTACTGCCTTTTGGAAAGTCATTCTAGCTGCTTTTGCCTCCCTTTCCTTCTGGAAAACATTCTCCAAGGATTTATTAGTTTCTTGAAAATAATCTTGGACTATTTCCAGATTAAAAAACACTTTCTGTTGTTCTTCCTCTATTTTCAAATGTATTCCCAATGCTTGTGTCCTGAAAATTTCAAGTTCTACTACTTGATTAGTAATAGAAATAATTTTATCTTGTAACTCTTTATTTTCTTCTCCCAGCTTTTGGACCTGTGCTTGTGTGACTTGTATTATCTGTTTTTCCTCTTCTAAGTCTATTTTCATTTTCTGAATTTCTTGCATATCTTTTAGTCTAGCTTGTTCTAGACCCTTTTGTATTCCCCAACTGATATTTCTCTCAGTTTCTTTTAATTTGTCCTGTAACTGAATTATTGTTTGGTCTTTTTGTTCGAGCATGGTTGTTAAACTGCCAACATAATATATATATTTGTTGATGCTATAACACCCATCGTACCTGCTAACTCTGTAGCAAATTCTCCATCTTTAAGCTTCTTTCCATCTATAATGACCCTATGTTTTTTAATCATCCCCTCTCCTCTTGGATTGATTTCCTGTTTCAAGATTGCTCTTCTCTTTTTACTGAAAAAGTAATCTGATGAAGGGATTTCATCCCTTGAAATTGGCTCTAGATCACTGACACACAAAGATCCTTCATGGGGGGCTACATAAGTTGATTGCAATGGGGTTAAGGAAGTGATAAGACTACATAGCTCTATTGATGTTGTTCCTCCTGTCTTTTCTGGAACATCCTTAAGGTTTTCTGGAGTTGTTTCCAACTCTTTTCCCTTCTCTGTCTCTGATTCTTTTGTTTGAGAACCCTCTGTGTCTTGGGAAGGTATCTCAGTATCCTTCATCTTGCCTTTGGTATTTTCTTTATCCTGTGTATTAGTTTCAAACCCTAGAGGAGGCCCTTCCTTTTCTGGAGGTGGGGTTGAAACTTCACCCTGCAAACTCTTAGGTAGGCAACTTCCCCTATGGCTCTTGAATGACATGAATCCGGTCTGTGAGTCTGGTGGCATGGCCTGTACTCTGTTCAATACTTCTTCATAGGATTTAACATCCTTAAACATACCATCATAAATAGATGTTTCATGTTCATACGCCTTTAGATTACAATGTATAAAATGCCTACTTATTACTTGGTAGGGGTCATACTTTCTGTGCTCAATATTTACTAATTTCACTTCTTCTAATGATTCAACCTCTACCTTAGAATGCCCTAAATTTAATAAAGAAAATTTCCCAATATGAATAGGGAAAGATGGCCATGACTTCTTCTGAACTTCTTTTAGTTCTAATCCAACACCGCCCTTTACTATCTGATGGGCTACCTCCCTGCACACCAATCTATCCGGTAGGAATTTAGGGAGTGCATGAGGGGGAATGGAACAATTGTAAACCCTAATGTAGGAAAAATTCTCCTCAATAAACCAGTCAGCAACTTCTTTAAGATTTTCTGTGATTGCATCATAAATGCGAGGTGGTTCGCATCCAAAAAATATTTTATGCATCGGAATTATAATAAAATGACAAACCTCATAAAATGCATCCTTAGCATTTTCTTCCCAAAGGGCCGAGTGATATTTATGAATGGGTTCTGGGCAGGAAATATTCAAACTCCAATTGATTAAAGGAAAAAGAGTCACATAACAGATTGCATCCATAATGTATGCTGACATGTAAAATGTTGCTGGTTGTCCCTTTGATTTTGCTACTTTGTAGTTTAAGATTTCCTGTGTTAGGTTATCTAACAAAATATTATGCTAGTTAAAACCATTTCCTTCTGAAGCTTCTTCTAAAAAGGGCACCCAATCTGCATGAAAATGGTAGGGATCTTTTCTCCCGAAAAGTCTACATAACATTATGGCTACATATACCATGTATTCATTCAAGGATGTTGTAGCATAAATCCCATGGGAATCAGCTCTAAACTTTTTTGGATACCTCACCCATTCTCTAATCATATTAGGATATGTCCGGTCTGCCTCAATACAAGACCTAGTTTTGTCCATCAGCCTCCTAGGCTGATGACCAAGGTGCAGATGCACATGTGAGGTGAGATGATTCCCAAGAGGGGAATGCCTGATTTTCCATATAGGATTTCCATAAAGGCACTTGATATATTATCTAGTGAGGTAGATCATGCATTCGTGATGGTGCCATGCCCTTATGCGGGGATGGATTGGTGAGGATGTATCAACATCCTCTTCATAGTGGATGAGCCACTATATGAAATAGGTAATATTTAAATTAATCTTGTACTTTCATTTTATTATCTTACTTAATTTGAATAAATTTTATTCTAGCATGTTCTTTAACGTATTTTATTAAATTTTTTAATGAAACTGTCGACTAATTATTAACTTGTGTTATATTTTGCAGATGTTGGAACATTTTTTGGGGATATGCATCCTTTCCCACCACCTAATGTAGATGAGGAGATGGCTGAGGCTGTGGTGGGTCAGAGTCCTAACCCCATATACCACTCGACATGCGACGTAGGCCAGATATCATATATAGGATGGAGGTGTGTGATAAACTGAGTGTAGTTTTGGCTAGCATGGGAGTCTACCCTGTTCAGATGAGAGACATCAGGGATGACCTTGGTCTCTTGCAGATCTGGACAGACTTTTCGTGCAATATGATGTTTCTTATGAATCATATCGTTGGAGCTTCGAGGTTACTGGTAGGGATGAGGGATGGCATGTCGTCCAACACTGATGATGATGAGAGTGGTGATGATGATAATCAGGGTGGTGATGGAGGTGCTTTTGCTTAAGTACATCCTCCTAGTCCTCCTCCGAGTGATGGCGACACTTCTTCTTCAGTACCTCCTCCTCGTCCTCCGGGTGATGATGTTGATCAGGGTGTAGGTGATAATGGTGATGTTGCATATCAGGGTGGTGATGTTTCATATTAGGGTGGTGATTGCACTTTTGCTTCAGTACCTCCTCCTCCTTCACCTTGCTTGAATGAGAAGAGCGCATCACCTATTCTTCCATAGCATGCTTCTCCTGAGATACTACAACTAGATATTTAGTTATAACAATTATTTTTATTATTGACAAGATATGTTCGTACAATGCAACCCATGATTGTGTTGCCTCCTAATTGTAAAGAATGAATTTATTGATGGCATCAATTTATAAATTCGTTGATGTATTCATGAAATGAAACCAACATATAGTACATATGAGATCATGATCAAAATATACATTATGAAGTTCAACGTGAGTAGTTACTGTGTAGAAATTTGACAAACGATAAGTCACTTACTCTTTATCAAGTGCATTTTTCCATTCATTTKGAGAAGCTCCCCTTCTCTTTTGTCTTCATCCATTTTGTTGTCMCAAATAACTGCACCTGGTGTGTTKTCGATCTTATTGATGYACTCACTRGCATAATAGAAAGACTCATATGATATGTACCCCTCTTCCATAGACCCCTTGGGGTTTTCCCTTTGACGARCAAATCCTTTCAATTTATTCATGTACCTCTCTAAAAGAAACATCCAATGACAAGAGACCACCATGAATAATTCAACCTCATMTACTAGGTGAATTAGAAGATGAACCTGCAAGTCCATGAAACTTGGCGGTAGTTCCTTCTCAAACATACAAACAATCTCARCTATCTCTTGATGTYATCGTGGAATGCTAGCCATATGAATCTCCTTTGATGTGATCAAACATACAAATGCATATAATTTAGAGATGGCATGCCTTAGGTCATGGKTCAAACACCCACACACTAGTAGAGGATAGTGAAACTACAAMGTAAACACATACAAATCCATTAATGTTTTATCCCATGGTATAAAAATAAAAATTACAAATAATAAAATYACATTTTTGACATACGTTGTATCTTTAGAAGGTTCAAATGGTCATGYGATTTCAACCCCGACAAATGATATTGATTCACTGTGAAGAAACGTCGTAGGGAAGACCCATATAAAAAAGGCACCTTCACACCCATTATAACTTCCTTTTCCAAAGAAAGATTTTCTTTCTTCAAAATCCATGGGACATCACCTTCTTTGAAAGACCAAGAGGGACTAGCCTCTCCTCTACTTTCTTGTCTTGGCCAATGTTTCTTTTTAGTTTTTGAAGAAATAAGATCTCTCCTCACAGCCAATGTGTCACTTTATTTTGATGATATGTTCCTCCATAAAGAAGATGGAACATTTTTAAATATATGCATGGGATCTAGTAAGTGGGAAATCTTAAGATGCTCCCAATATGGGAGCTCATAAAAGATAGATTTCATTTTCATCCCAATGGGAAATTTCTCAACATAGGTGTCTAAGAATTATGGATCATCAAACATAGGCTCCCTATTTGAATCTAACATTTTTGTAATCTCCTTCTCCTTCTCTCTCTCATATGCTCTAAGCCATTCTGTTGGTGTCATTATTGCAGACCTTTGGGTTCTCTCTGGTTTACCATTGAAAGCAAATGTTTATCTTCTAAAGGGTGTTCTTCTGGGAGGAATACCCTCGAGCAGTCGTACATTGACTTTTGTAGGTGGTTGTACCACCTAGCCTTCAAAGAAGGTCCACAACATTTACATCCATGATAGACTTTAGTTACAAGAACTGTGAAATTATTGTTTACATAGCATGTTAGTGTTTAAGAACAAAACGTCAATCACAGTGAATTAAATGTCCATCCTTGAATTTTTCTATCCATGTATCCTCTATATGCTTCATGGCTATTGAATCTGTTGGGATTCTCATAACTCCCGACTCACTTTTGTGCAAGGCATGCCATCCCTTCAACATAGCTAATTCTTTGCAATGAAAGAGCCTTTGAATCCTTGGGATTATAGGAATGTGTCTCAATATCTTATGAGGAGGACCATGCAATTTACCATTTTTATTTGATTTATGGTCCATGTCATGCCCACATTTAGGACATATCTCTTTGTATGCATATTATCCTCTATATAGAATACAATCATTCAGACATGCATAATATGATATATACTCAACACCCAACATTTTAAACAACTTCTTTGCCTCTTCGCAGCTACCAGGAAAAACATTATCACTAGGAAGAACCTTATCTTTTAATATCCTGCAGTCAGTGGGAAATAAAAATGCACAAGGTCATTCAACGTTTATAAAAGCAACCATTTCTAATGTTGATTGTGTGACAAGATTTCTCAAAATTAATATAAGGCACGTTAATTACCTCAATATTTCCGAGAAACATGCATTTGACATGCCAAACATTTCTATCACATTGTACAATAACATTGTTGTCCCAAGCTGGGTAGACTTTGATTGGGCACTAGGTCCAAAGATAGGGGCAGTGGAAGAAGATTATAGGCTTTCAAAAATGGTATCATTGATATGAGCATCATTCCCTAGCTCATTGTTCTAGAATGCATCTAACAACATTGTCTCCATGGAATTCGTATCCCATAAGTAATCATCCATACCAACCTCTTTTTGATTATCTTCATTGCCAAGTTCTAAAGAACTACTAGTATTGTTGTAGTCAATCCTAATTGGTGAATCTGAACATAGTGTGAATTGAATAGGTGGTTGATTCAACCATTCTTGGTACGCTTCCTCTCCGAGTTGTGCTCTCATTGCAGCCTTCTCTCAGGTTGGCATTGTTGTGGGGTGCAACAAAAGATGGTAGGTAGATCGCTCATCATCATAAGAATCCTAAATTGAACATTAGTACATCGATAATATTAGTAAGCACAATGCAATCATTTGTTTGTTCAAATTACATTATACACTTAAAAAGAATGATTATCATTAATCATGTTTTTGAAAAAAGGTTAATTAGTGCTAATCATAGATTAAAGCTGAAAACTTTGCTTTTCGGGATTTAAGAAATCATGATGTCGAGAGGTATGTTGTCGATGAAAAACGATTTCTGAAATTGCGAAATCGCGAAATCACAATGTTTTAATTAAGACTTAAAACATTTTTAGCAAATTAATTAATTGAGATTAAACATTTTCAGGATTTCAGGGATCATGATGTCGAGAAGTATGTTATTAATGAAATCCAATCTCCGAAATCGTGAAATCACGGCGGATTTCTTTTTAAAAATAGGACTTAGCTCATCTTAATTAACTAACTAATCACGATTAAGGCCAAAACATAATTAGTTTGATTTAACGCGAACTGTGGATCAGGGTTTCGTGATTTGAGATTTCGGGAAACATGATGACAGGAGTTGTAATCTCACTGAACCGCGAATCCCGAAATTGTGACATGATTATCTTAACCCTTAACTTTTCATATAAGATAATTAATTAATCCGTGTTTTAACTAAGACTTCAACATTTTGGGAAATCGTGGATCGGGATTTTGCGATTCGATTTACATCGAAAAATTTGTTTGTAGTAAACCCTGAATCCCAAAAATTCTTTAAGCTTAATTTCAAAATCGTTAGTTTAAAATTTAACACGATTTAAATAATTTCAAATAAAAAGCGTTGGGATTCTTATAATTCTTGTAAGCCTTTTTGCCTTTTATTATCCAAATAATTAAAAACTTTAAGAAAAAGGTATCGTGTTCTTAGGATTGATAACGAAACTCGTGTTTTGTGAAAAGCCTAAATCTGAAAAAGAAAAAATTAGGCCTTAGGGATAAAAATTTAAGAACTTTTTCAACAAAGCATATGAAATGGCCTTGTATCGGGAACTTCACATTGGTTTAAATCAAGGATGCAAGGAAATTAATATCCTTGTCCATTCCTCCATAATCATCTGAATCTACTAAAAGAATAAACTTTGCAAGCCCTAGAAACAAGAAGAACAATGGTCAGAATTCAAGGGATGGTAGAGAAAAACCAGTCAATCTCTTATTTTCATATATTGAGATTGCTAAATCAACAAGCCAATAGGCTCACTAGTAGTAGAGCTCGATTAGAAGAAGGCTTGTTAATTATTAAGGGAGGGCATTCAGTCTTCTTTCTCCTTCGTTTAGTATTATCGTTCATTAGGTCAAATCAATGAAGGGTGCAATGAATGGAAAAATGGGATAATTTAGTTTGAATCCCTTTAGAATAACAATACTTAACCATTATTTGATCTCAACAAACCTTTATAATTTTATTTTGAATCAAGCAATAAATTCAATAGCAAGTTCGAGGGATGAACAATACATTTGGCATACAAATTTTATAAGAGAAATCAAGGCCCATGCTCAGTCTCCCTTGATATATCAAATCTTATTCATGGTGATATTCATTTGGAATTGAGTAAAGGTTTGGAGGTTTGAATGTAGGATACCTCGATATTGGATTTATCCCTCATTGTTGGTCCTACATTTCTCACCTTCATCTGAGCCCCATTTCATTCCAAATTAGTGGTTTTAGTTAGGGATCCTAATCACTATGGAGCACTGTCAAAATAGGCATTATGCCTCTTGTGAGATTGCAAGCATTCACAAGCAAATGAGGGCATTTGAGATAGATTTGGGGGGGAATCGTCAAGAAGTTGCAAACTTGACTATTCAATGCAAAAAATTGGTTCAAATTGGGGAAGAGTCACTCGTAGTGGAGGCCCAATAAAGGAATCTAACACTTGCAAAGCATTGTTGAGAAAACTTAGGCCATGCATGCTTTGGAATTCCATTTGGTGGAGTTCATGAGAGTTTAGGATTCCAACCCAAGAATAAAACCACACTATTTTCTAAAAATGAAACTATGCATGGAGAGCATGGTGGTTAGGAGTGGCTAGCCCATAAATTCAAGTTTGGAGTTAAATAGAGCCCATACATGAAACATAACCTATAAAGAGAATTTAAGGCCCCAAACACCCGACACTAGAATAAAGCACCAGAATAGATCACCAGAACAAATCACCAGAATATAGCACCACAGCAAGAGAACCCAACATTTTAAAAAATATTCACAAAGCATTAATAGGGTTCATTTAAGAATTCTTACCTAAGAAACAAGATGAATTGGAGCCAACTACCACCAAGAGCTATCGTTGGACAAGCCACCTACATACTGAGCCATTATCCCACTTGAACTTGGAATTAATCGATAACAAGCTTCAAAATTTTGGCCAAGAGTAAACAATGGAATGTGAGAAGTTGGTGTATAGGTGATGTCACTAGAAGGAAAAGACCCTATAGCATAGGTTTTTGTAGAAGCCCCTATAAAAATAGCCCAAAAATCTATTTATAGCGGAGGTGTGCGGGCGAATGTTTTAGTGGATTTTTTTTTTAACGGTGTGTTTATAAGAATTTACTGCACTGGTGTGCCAACATATATAAACGCACTGGTTTTAATAAACAATGGTGCATCGTTGTATTGTTATTTAAAAATAAAATAAAACAATGGTGCACATCATATAAAAGCATATTGAAAGCACTGGTGCGCCCTAAATGGGTGTACCAATGTGCAACAAACATGTTTTTTCGTCTTGTTTTTTTCTTCCAAAATGCATATCGGTGCACCATTGTTCCCTTGCAACATCCATTGGTAATGGACATCTCCATAGTCTACATTTTTTTTAAAATGCATAACAATGTGACTTTGTCCTAGTGGCGTACCAGTGCGTTCCATATGAGACACCGTCACGTGTTTTTAAATAGAAACGGTGCACTATCTGCATCGGTTAGCACCGATGCGCTTAATGCACATGCATCGGAACATGGTTTCAATAAAAATCGACGATAAAAAAGATCGTGGGCTCGGTGCGCACGCAACAGGCGCACTGGTGCTCAAAAACAAGCTGCACAGTCTGCATTTAAAAAAAAAATAGACCAGTGCACATTTGTCATGAGGGAGCCCCGGTGTGCTCCATATGATGCATTGTCAAAACGTTTTTAAAAATTAACTGTGTGCTATCTGTCATTGTGCATACTGGTGCACTTAACGTAAGCGCATTGGAACAGGGTTAAATAAAAGAAAAACCAATTGCAAAAAAGCATTTTTATCGTTTCCAGTGCAGAGAAGCTCTCAAGCACCAATGCCTCCTTTGCCCAATTGAAGCACACTTTCATCGGTGCTTCCGTTGCTTGAATTTTTTCCATTAGGTGCTCGATTCATGGGATTCCAATTTTGCCACATGGTGGGAAAATTTCATTTTTTACACTACATCCAAACGATGCTTCCTTGATGATAAAATGTCCAGGTAAATTCTTTATTTCTTTGTACATTGTCTTTTTAACGGATTAAATTTTGAAATTGACTTAAATTTGCATTATTTTTCAATTTTCTTTTTCTACGCGGTGCATTCGATCCATTAGGATCACACCACTCATGATGCACCCTATAAATTTTACATGGTGCACCGATTATGTATAATCTGTTTTCGATGGTGCATTGTATTACAGAATGCATCAGTGCGTACTTACCAATGATGCACCATCCAAAATACATAGTTTCCACTGAATGGTGCATCGTTTGTATGTACGCATCAGTGCATTCATAAAAATATATGCACCGTTGAATGGAAGCTATTAATTTTCATCTGTGCATGTCGAATAAATGCACCATTTTGTTTCTGATAACGAATGCACTAGTGCATTTAGTTTGAACGCACTGATGTAAATAAATAGTTTCTTTTCAATGATGTGTTGGTTATAGGGAATGCACCGGTGCGTTCATAAAAATATACACATCGTTTAAAATAGAATAATTACAATTGAACGATGCATCCTTTCTATGTATGCACCAGTGTGTTCATAAAACTATACGCACCAGTAAATGGAAACTATTTATTTTCACTTATGCATTCCGAATAAATGCACCGATGCATTGTTTATAACTAACGCACCGATGCGTTTATTATGAATGCACCGATGAAAATAAATAGTTTCCATTCAACGGTGCATTGGTTATATGGAACGCACCGACACATTCATAATACTATATGCACCATTTAAAATAGATAGTTTTTCGAGCGGTGCGTCATTTATATGTAACACACCAATACGTACATAACAATATACGCACTGTGGAAAATAGATAGTGTTATATCGGTTCATTTCTGATATAAAACGCACCGATGCGTACACAAATTACTACGCACTGACTAACATTAATTTCACTTTGCATGTGTGATCCGGATTATTTTCGGCACGAAATGAGAGCGAAGATATAATAAAGAAATGCACAAAGATATTGCAGATATTCAATAATATAACAGGAATGTATCAGAGATGCAACCAGAAACACAAATATACAGTAATACACGATTTCTATTAATCAGAGAAATGTACAGAGACTGTAAAAATACAGAGTGAAAGACTCGCTAGAATGGTGGCAGCTTATCTCTGAGAAGAGA
>JZKD02S2059639.1:435829-449219 GCA_000966675.3 Picea glauca | reverse complement strand
AGTCAAGGAAGTAATGGGACTTCCAAGTTCTGTCGATGTTGTTCCTCCTGTCTTTTCTAGAACATCCTTAGGGATTTCTGGGGATGTTTCTAGCTCCTTTCCCTTCCCTGCCTCTAATTCTTTTCTCTGGGAAATTTTTGTGTCTTGTGAAGGTATTCTAGTATCCTTCATCTTGCCTTTAGTATTTTCTTTGTCCTGTATATTTGTTTCAAATCCTGGGGGAGGCCCTTCTTGCTCTGGAGGTGGGGTCGTAGCTTTGCCCTGCAAGCTTTTGGGTAAACAACTTCGCCTATGGTTTTGGAATGATGCGAAACCAATCTATGAGTCAGGTGGCAGGGCCTGTACTCCATTCAATACCTCTTGATAGGATTTAACCTCCTTGAATACGTCAACATAAACATATGTTTTGTGCTCATAGGCTTTTAAAATACAATGCATCAAATTTTTTCTTACTAATTGATAGGGGTCATGCTTTCTGTGTTCAATATCTACCAATTTTACTTCTTCTAGTGATTCAGCCTCTACTTTAGAATGGCCTAGATTCAGTAATGAAAATTTCCCGATATGTACAGGGAAAGTTGGCCATGACTTCTTCTGAGTTGGCTTTAGCTCTAATCCAATGTCGCCTTTTACTATCTGGTGAGCTACCTCTCTACACACCAATCTGTCTGGTAGGAATTTAGAGAGTGCATGAAGGGGAATAGAACAACCATAAACCCTAATGTAGGAAAAATTATCGTCAATAAACCAGTCAACTATTGCTTTAAGATTTTTTGTGACTGTATCAGAAATGCGAGGGGGTTCGCATCCAAAAAATATTTTATGCATCAGAATTATAACAAAATGACAAATTTCATAAAATGTGTCCTTAGAATTTTCTTCCCAAAGGGTAGAATGATATTCATGAATGGGTTCTGGACAAGTTATGTTCCAACTCCAATTTATTAAGGGAAAAGGAGTCACATAGCAAATTGCATCCATAATGTATGTTGACATGTAAAAGGCCACTGGTTGTCCCTTAGATTTTGCAACTATGTAGTTTGAGATTTCTTGTGTTAGGTTATCTGACAAAATCTTACTCAAGTTAAAAGCATATCCTTATGAAACTTCTTCTAAAAAGGGCACCCAATCTGCATGAAAATGGCAGGGATATTTTCTCCCAAAAAGTCTACACAACATAATGGCTACGTAGACCATGTATTCATTCAAGGATGCTGTAGCATAAACCCCATGGGTATCGGCCCTAAATTTTGATGGACATCTCCACCAGTCTATAATTATATCAGGATAAGTCCGGTCTACCTTGGTGCATTCTTTCCTCTAAAATTCTACCAAAAATTCGGCATTAAAAGTATGTTTAGGATTTGGCGAGAGTTTATACATTACTTGTATATGTTCGGGCCTGAATGAGCCAACAATGACTCCTTGATCATTTAATATGATCCTCGTCGGGATATCAACCTTTTCCAGGGCCCAACTGATCATATCATTGTATGCCACGAGCCAAGGGTGCGCGACGATCTTATGAAGCTCTGATTCTTCTATGTCCTGATAGTGATTCTCAGAATCAGTATGAGCATTCTTGAATTCACATTCCAAAAATTCAGAGATTTGAGTCCAAGATTTAATGGAGTCTATAGTGTGTGGTGTGGTGTCGGAGATGATATCTCCTTCATGTGTATCTTCACTCTTCTTTGGTTCCTTTTTCGGTGCCATGACTTTATGTTAAATGGAAAACCTATCACAGAAAAGGAATGAATGAGCCCAGCTGAGTGCTTCTTGCACTTGATAAAATGAAAACACAGACATTCAAATGCTCATTTAATTCATTTAACAATGACGGGATTGACGCAGCTGACAAGAATTCAAGACATTTAATGCGGTAGATATTTTGCTGAGATACGCATTAGTACCATGTATCACCAGTTATTCTTTATTTAAAATGGTCGTATTTTGATGCTTTTGAATTTTAAAGAAAACTCAGAACATTTTACTCAATCGGAAAATGAAACCCTAAAAAAAGATTATCATTAATCATGCTTTGGAAAAAGGTTAATTTGTGCTAATCATAGACTAAGAGTCAAGATTTTGTTTTTTTTTCGAGATTTCGGGGACAGTGTTATCGAAAGGTATGTTATCTCGAAATTCGATCTCTGAAATTGCGAAATCGCGACAAGGTTAATTAAGACTTAAACGTTTTAGCAAAGTAATTGATTGATATTAAGCGTTTTGGGATTTCGGGGATCATTTTGATAAGAAGTATGTCATTGATGAATCCCGATTTCCGAAGTTGTGAAATCGCGATGTGTTTAAAAATAGGACTTAAATTCATCTTAATTAAATAACTAATCAGGGTTAAGGACAAAACAAAGTTAGTTCAGTTTAACACAATTTATGGGTCGGGATTTCGCGATTCGGGATTTTGGGGATCGTTTTGACAAGATATGTGTTATCATTGAACCCCGAATCCCGAAATTGTGAAATGATTAACTTAAGCCTTAACTTTTTGCATTAGAGAATTAATTAATTAGCATTTTAACTAACTTTCTTTATTTCGGGAAATCGGGGATCAAGATTTCACGATTCAATTTGTATTGAAAAATATGTTTTCAGCAAACCCCGAATCCCGAAAACTCTTTAAAGTTAACCTTAAATCCATTAGGTTTAAAGCTTATCATGATTAAAATAATTTTAAAGAAAATGTGTCAGGATTCTTATAATACTTTTAGGTTTTTGCCTTTTATTATTTAAATAAATGATTTCTTCGGGAAATCAGTACCATGCATTTGGGAATGATAATGAAATTTTTGTTTTACGAAAAGCCAAAACCCGAAAAAGGAAAGTTTAGGTCTTAGGGATAAAAATTTTAAGAACTGTTTCAACATAGGCTCCAATTGGGGACCTCGTCTCCTTGTGGGACGAGGAGAACATGTAGGCTTAGTGCCTTCATTGGGTTAATGGGGTCAAGGGTTTATCCCTACAGAAATTGCTAAGGGAGGGGATACAGAGGAAAAAAGAGATTTCATTTTTATTTCTGAAAATCTTTTCAAAGTTCTCATTTGTTGTAAACTCAATTGCAGTCTCATTCATGATCTTCTCCTTCTCGTTACTAAAATTAAGTTAGCATTAAGATGATCAAAAAAATCTTAGGAAACTCAATAGATTTGTGGCTTTCAGATTGCATCAAACGAAGCAAAATTCATATTTTTAACTGGGGAATCATGTATGGACTTGGGATGCAGATCCAGTTTCGAAAAAACTGGTAACTAGAGTAGAGTGGTATTTAAGTATGACAACCTTACATATACCTCAGATTTTGGTTCACTGCCAGCGAGCCTGTTCAGTACCTCGGTGAATTTATCTGTCCCTTTTTACTGAATTTCCTTTCACCGCCTCGAATGCTAATTATACATTTAACCTCAGATATTGCTTCACTGCCAGTGAGCCTGTTCAGTACCCCGGTGAAGTTATCTGTCCCTTATTCTAGACAAGGGCAATCATTTAAATGAATTTCCTTTCATCGTCTTTTGGACTAGAAGGGGGCAATCAAATATGAATTTCCTTTCACCATCTGTCTTATATTTACTTTATAAATACGAAGCAGGGGCAATCAGTGATACTTAATATACCAGGGGTGGTATCTGTATAAAATTGCAATGGAGGTTTGTCAACCTGTTTTGATTACTCTAGACCAGCCTTTTCTCAACTTTCAAAACACCTTAGTCTACAGAGAAAAAGGGGAAGATTAATTTCAGGGGTCCTCCTTTGAGCAATCTTAAATCCTCAAAAAAACTGTTAAGAGACCTAGGAGAGTCAGAATCAGCCTAAGCATAACCATTTTTAGTCGGAGAGTAAGAAATATGAGGACTGGTCTTACTGATTAAGAACTTTTTTTCAATTTCAAAAGTTAAGACGTAATCTCTTCTCCCTCTATGGGAAACCCGAAAAAGAAGCTTGATTCAGAACCGAGGGTTGAAAGAGGGGACGTAGAACGATCTGGAAGTCGAAAAATAGAGGTCATAAATTAAACCCAACTCTTGGAACTCTCTCTTAAAGATTTTTACTTTATTTACCTCCTATCTTGTTCTAAGTGAAACCTTTAAGGCCTAGATTTTGAAAACATTTTTTTTTTTTTACGAATCAAACTTATGAGATAATCAAAGCACTTTTTGATACAAAATATTTGTTTTTGCAAAATAAACTTTGCTGGGACTCACACCTTTGCCTTACCATTTTTGTTCTCTTTTTGAAATAACAAAAAATCTTATCTATCACCTATTTTTGGCAAATTTATCTTCCACTTTAAGGTTGTTTGTTTGCTGCTTTTACTTGTCGGGCTGTTAGCCAGAATCCTGTGAAAGAAGAATATGAAAAGTATCAGGGTTTTAAGGAATTGGATACATTAAGAATTTTGTATCCTTATTTCTAAAAGAGACATAAACCAATTTTATTTTATTTTTCTTTATTTACAGAATGAAAGTAGACTCCCAAAGAAAATTATGAAATAAAAGACTAAACAACATGGTATATATAGTGGGAATTCTGGAAATCAATTATTCCATATAATGTTTTAAAAAACGCCCGTTGACGGGGGCGTTCAGGATTTTACCATCCAAATTTTCTAGCAGAAAGGAATTCTTTCCTTCAAGAGATGCAACCTTGAATGGTCCGTACCAGATGTGATTGAATTTACCATTTTTTACCGAATCCTCCTTCCTAGCATCCCATTTCAAAACAAAATCTCCAGGGAGAAAATTTCTATCTTTAGCTTTACGATTGAATAACACTTTCATGTCATCCTGGTATTTTTGTCGCCTTTCATCCACTACCGCCCTGTGCTGCTGGACTTCAATCAATTGATGTATCCTTCTTGTGACAGGATTTGGTTCTTCCTTCTCATCTTGCCATAGTTTCATTACAGGAAGTGCTAGGTTTATAGGCAACACTACATCTATCCCATATGCCATTTGGAAGGGAGAAATGTCAATAGAATTTTTTGTGCCTATCCTATTTGCCCACAGAGCGTATTTCAAATGCACATGCCAAGACTTTTTATTTTCGCTTAACACTTTCTTAATTATAATGATTAAGCTCTTGTTTGAAGATTCGGCCAGACCATTTCCCCGAGGGTAGTATGCTGTGGAGTGACCAAGCACAATATTATATTTTTGGCAAAAAATGACCATAGCCATAGATTTAAAAGCCTATGTGTTGTTTGTGACTATCTTTATGGGACAACCGAACCTAGACAAAATATTTTCTTCTAAGAAATCTATTACCACCGAATTAGTAGCCTTTCTCGTTGGAATAGCTTCCACCCATTTGGTGAAGTAGTCTGTAGTGGTTAGGATCCATCTGTGTTGAGCACTATAATGAGGATTAATTTCGCCTATGAAATCTAATCCCCATTGCTGAAAAGGAGCTTCCGCTTTGACCAGAATCAATGGAATTGCTAGGAGTTTATGTTTACCTGCAAAAAATTGGCAAAGGCTGCAAGCTCATACCTTGCATTGACGTCTAAGAAAATTTTGGGCCAATAATACCCAACCCTCAGGATCTTATAAGCCGTAGCCCTCCAGGCGTGGTGTCCTCCACACACTCCTTCGTGAAATTGGCTTATGACCTTTTCTGTTTCTGATTCGACCAGACAGACCAAGAGGAAGCCAAGTGGGTCCTTCCAATACAATTTTTTTTCTAAAATATAGTACTTGACCGCATGCAACTTCAACGTTCTGGCTTTGGATGGGGACAAGTCACTTGGGCATTTCAATGTCAATAAGTAGGATACTATGTCCTTGTACCAATTTGATGAAGCAAATTTCTCTTCAATTCGGATTTCAGCTATTTGATCCTCAAGTTCATTCACGTCTACCCACTCTTCTTCCCCTTGAGAGTCATTTATCCCGAGAGCTCATAAATTGGATTCAGCTAAGAGTTTAGTTAAGCCTTGCCCCTTTACTAATTTTGTTGGTTTTATCTCCAAGTCGAACTCTTGAATTTTGGCAAGCCATCCTCCTCTTTTGCCATCATTGTCTGCCTGAACCAAAATATCTTTTACAGAGCTAGTAGGTACATATGCAATCACCTTAGAATGTAAAACATAGGTTCTGAAAGCCTTTAATGCTTTTACCATAGCGTATGCTTGTTTTTCCATTATATTATATCTTAGTTCAACATCTCGGAGACTTTTGCTAAAGAAGGCTATCGTTTGCTCAAAACCTTCTTTGTTCTTCTGAAGGAGTACCACGACGAGTGTGTGTTCAGAGGCAAATGAGAAAATAAGGAAATCCTTGAGATAATCAGGGCTCGCTAGTAAAGGTGCCTCACTTATAACCTTCTTGATGCGTGCAAAGGATGACTGAATTTCTTTCACATTCCTAGGAATACTTATTGTGTCTATAGCTTAAACTCTTTTAGGGTCAATTCTAATTCCATCTTGAGATACAATATGGCCCAAAAGATTGCCTTCTTGCATAGCGAAGTGAGACTTTTTAGGATTTAAGGATAGACCAAACCTGCGGCATTTCTCAAATGTCTGCTTGAGATGTATCACATGATCTTCATCCGATTTAGAAAAAAAAATTAGGTCATACAAATAAATAACTACAAATTTGTCCCATTCGCCAATGCAAGTGATATCCATTGCCCATTGAAAAGTAGCACCTGCATTCATCAAACCAAACAACATTTTATCATACATAAATGTACCCCAAGGAGTGTTAAAGGCTATTTTTTCTTTATCATGATCACTGACGGCAACATGATTGTAACCTAAAAATCCGTCGATCATCGACATCCTATTAGCTCCTACCACTTTTTCTAAAACGTGATCCATTTTAGGTAGGGGGTAATTATCTTTGAGAGAGGATTTATTAAGATTTATGAAATCGACACACAGTCTAATTTCCCCATTTTTCTTCCTAACCGGGACCAAGTTTGCTACCCAATTGGAATATCTTAGTGGTACAATTATCTTTGCATCAAGGAGTTTTTTGACTTCCCATTGGATAACAGGTAATAAGATGGGGTTGATTTGTCGGAGTTTTTGTTTAAAGGGTTTGACACCAGGCTTCAGGGGTATCTTATGTTCGATCACAGAGGTGTCATAGGTTCTTAGTTCTTCATACGACCAAGCGAAAACATCTTTGTACTTTCTAAGCAACTCTGTGTATTTATTTTTGGTTTCTGTAGATAGATATTTGGATAGTTTTACCATCCGCGGGTTTTCTTTAGTTCCTATGTCACAGTCCTCAACCTCTTCAGGTTGGGGCTATAGGGTGGTTTTTGAAGGGATATCATCTTGATTGAATAATCTTTCCAAGGGAATTAGGCCTTTGGGAATCTGGTTATTCTTGAGAACGAGCATTCAATGATTCACAATTTTATCATGAAACTCTTTAGAATCCTCCCCCTTCTGCATGATCCAAATGGGATCATTTTGATTTTCTTGATTAGTATGCATTTCTGCAAATTCATCTATTGTTTCTAAATATTTGTGAAGTTGTTCATTGTCCTCAAAGACTTGCCAATACTATATGTTATTCAGTATCGAAGGTCGATGTCTCATTTGTATGTGATACTTTAATTTAAATGTGGTAGGAGGTGTGAAAGTTGATGGCTAATGCGTCAGCCTGTTGGTTTTCAGTCCTTGGGATGAAATGAGCATTCACAAAAGAGAAGAAATTCTCGATTAGATCCCAGAAACAATTCCTATAGGACCTCAACCTAGGATGTTTGGCCTGGTACTGTCGATTCACCTATTTTATGATTAACTTGGCGTTGCCAAAGACTTCGAGTTTCTTTATTTTCATTCTCCTAGCGGCTTCTAATCCTAGCACTAAAGCTTCATACTCAGATACATTATTTGTACAATCCACATTCCACTGAAGTCTATATGAAAAGGGGATTATGAATTGATCATCAGGAGCCACAAGGAGTGCCCTAGCTCCAGCTCCAAGGAAAGATGAAGCACCATCAAAATACATCTTCCATACACCAGTGCTATATACATTTTTTTTTATTTCTTCTTTTTCAGTTTTTTCTTCTGTACAACTTTCATCTATATCTACTTCAAAATCATCATCAATAGATAATATACAATTTCCTAAATCTTGGTCAGCAATATAAACAGGATGATTATTTGGGTTATGTGGATCACCTACCGTGAATGCCAACCTAGTCTCTTTGTAAAGACACGTGTATTGTCCTCCGAAAACTGGAATTGTAGCGTATGTCATATCCAGCTAGAGAGATCCTCCAAGCTTGGCACCCCATGACCTAGATAATAGCATACCATACTTCGGAAGGATGTCAGCGACCACTACATCCATAAGAATGCTTTTTTCAAGTATTCGTGCCAGACCTACCACTAGGTCTTTAATCATGCATATGCATTTGACTTTTCTTGAATCAAAAGAATATAAGTCACCATAGGGCATTGTGATTTCAAGACTGAGTTTCTCCATAATTTCCTTTGGCATCACATTGTGGGAAGCTTCGAAATCTAGCATACAGTTATGGAGTAGGTGGTTAGACAAGGTTAACGTGATATAAAAGGGGGCCATAGTGTCTCTCGCACCTTCGAAATGTGGACCAAAGACTATGTTCGTCTTGTCATCTTCTAAGTTGATAACATCGGCCTGGATTTCGTCTTCGGAAAAGATAATCATCTTGGCAATTTGTTTTCTATATATAGGATTTTTAGCTAGTTCAACAAGGGGAATAGGAATTTTGATTTTATTTATTTCGTTTTCTAGATTAAAATTTCCCAGGGCCTTGTCGTTTTCTATGTTCGGGGCCTCCATTCCTTTCTTTTCAGCTTTTCTTTGTGGTGCAGACTTGTTTTCATTTACAAGAGCCTGTGTCTTCACAGCGAGTGTTCCTACTGGCTTCGATTGGACAGGTTGCATGTCAACGGTGTGAGTTTTTGCAGTCTGTTTGTCAGCAACTTTTGGAGTCACCTCATCAGTTTCTCCCCTTGGCAAGATCTTTTTTGTTGGAACAGTTGGGAGACTTTTGTTCCTAGGTCTTAAATTATATTTTTCCTGTAGTTCAACTATAATATCATCTGTGATACCCTGATAGGCCAAATTTTTAGACGTGTTGTTGCTAACATTGTCTTCCGATGTAATTTCTTTATTTAAGGATTTTTCATAGTCTTGTCTCGATAAATAAGGTGATTTATTATCGTCGCCAAGATTATTAATATCCTCATCAAGCGCTTTGAAATCTTCTAGATCTTCCTCTCCAATGAAGTTTTCACTTTTGAAGGGAGTTGGGACATTTTGATCTTCATTTTTAATTATTTTCTGTGGGGCCTGAGGATCAAGATCCCTTCTAAAATCCTTCGTCGGGAAATTATCTCTTTTTGATTTCTCTAGTTCCATTTTTGAGATCTTATTTGAAAGTTCTCTAATTACCCTCGCCATCTCATCTATTTTATCTCCCTAGGATTTCCCCGATCCTGAGGGTCCACCTTGCTCTTTGAATTTTTTATTTTCTGTGTTCTTGGTTTCTATTTTTGCTTTTAATTTCCCTGATGCCATCATGTTCGATTCAATCTCAAGAGCATCATACTACATTTTCATGAGATCTGTTGATCTCCTTTCTCTCAATAATAAGGCAAAATCAGGATCAAAAGCGCCAGCAAAAGTCGCCTTTGCTGCGGGTTTTGAAGGTTTGACCTCAACTGGTATTTTATTATACAACTTGTTGAACCTTTATGTAAATTCTAGGACAGATTCTGAGTTTTTCTTTCTAAGGGATCCAAATTCAGTCGAGTAGTAGAGGTGTTCCTTCCTCTCTCCCCATTGTCTAATAAAAACACTTTCAAGTTCCTCGTAAGATCTTAGAGATCCGGCTACTAAGGATCGGAACCAGGTCCTCACATGTCCTTCGAAAGTCTGAACGAGGAGTATATAATAGACATCTTCATGTTCTATTCCGAGGATGTAAGGAAATTGGTCAAAGAAGTTTATATGTTCTTGGGCGGTCAAATCCATTCCCTTGTAAATTTCGGAAGGCTTTTCATATAATTTTCGAGGAGATCGTGTAGGGGAACTGGGAGGACAAGGCAAGCATATATATCAGGTACTTTAGCAAAGATTCCAAGAAGTAGTACTTGACCACCTGCTGGTCCTCCTAGGGCACCACCTCTAGCTCCAACACCTCCTTGTGCAACCATTGGTAGATTTGAGGACGAAGCTCAGAATGCGTGAGGAGAAGATTCTCGAAAATTTGGGGAGAAAACCTCAGGAAAAGAGAACGTATCGTATGAGAGGGGAAGCAAGACAGCTCTTTCAAGTGTTTATGAAACGTTCAACTGCGTAAATTCAGGCTACCAAATAGTACGTATGGGTAAAAAGACTTGTCTAAGTGATCTTTGTGATTTTAAAATCTTTTCCAGATCAGAGACTGGCGAGGTCTGCTTATTGTGGGAGTTCTTTCTGGTGTTCTTTCGACTAATATCCAGTTTACTTATTGTGGAGTCACCAAGTGAAAAATAAAGGTAGCCTTAGAAGGTTTTCTATCCTTGTTCACTACCAAAGAAAGAAAGTGTCGATGTCGTATTTCCCAGGGAAAAGATTCGTTTCTTTGTCCCCAACAACGACGCCAAAAAGATGTTGTTCCTGATTTTATACTTTAAGGCTGTAAAGTATATCGTCAAGGCATCCGTAAAGGTAAAGGTAATTAAATGACAAGAATAAAAAAGAAGGGTAAAGAAGAATCAGTTTCTTAACTATCTTTTTCTAGCTTCTCGTTGTTCCTAGATGCTGATATCTCTCTCAATAGCAGCCCATGAACGTTCTAATTCAGCCCGGTTAGTCATTGTTTCCAGAATAGTATTAAATAGGTTTAAAGCAATACTAGTTTGATCTTGGAGACCAGGTTCTATGTTGGGTTGTCTGTTATTCGGGACAGTCATGGGGAGTAAAATTTTATTTAGTTGTGAAAGAATTCGATAAATTGTTACTTCGGTTTTTTAAGAGATGTGAATAGGAAAAAATAGTTTTGAAATTCAAAATAATAACATAAATACAGTTGAGATCGTTTCCTAGACTTGAAACAATTTGAGATATGTAAAATAACAAAGAAATACTACTGAAAAATATGAGGCTTTAATCAAGAAAGAATCTCATATTTTAACAGGAAATAAAGAAGAAAACAAGATTTCTAATGAAGTGTTAAATATCATGGTTCAAATGATCCACAGGTCTTAAAATTACTGATAGCAATTTCAGAGGAAAAGCTGTAAATAATTTGATAACCAAATCAATCTAAACTATAAAAGATGTATAAAATAAACTTCAAATTGATCATTCATTAGAAAGACATTGAAAGGGAAACATAGAAAAATATGGTAAACAAGGTTAAAGAACACATAGCTACAAGTTGGGAGGATTCAGAATCTCGTCTGTATCGTATATCACAATGGATTGGAAAACTTTTAATACGATCGGCTCTCTCAAAAAACCAAAAAAGACCTTTTCTCAGTCTTCTGAAAATATATTTATACATGATCATTGAATATTTTCTCGTTGGTGATTAACCAACTTCCTAAGACTACGGTTACATGGATGAATAATGTCAAACCGTTTACATTTCTTTTCTAACTGCTTTATTATCCTAATGATGAAAATATTCAAAAGAGTACTTTTATGTTTGTGTTGACGAACTTCCTTCTTCTGCCTCAAGACTGTGAATACATTTTCCCAAAAACTTCACCAAAACTCTGGGAACATCTGGTATCTCTTTTGCCTCAAATATGAAGAATCTTTTCTTTAATTCGGGCAAACTATCTTCTATTATCTTCCTTGTGAACTTAATAGTTTGCAACTTTAAGTTCAGTATCACTATCCATTTGTCGATTTCGGTGATATTGATTACCTTAATTTTTTGGAGCTCTACCTTCATTTCCTCCAAATCTTCCTTGAACCTTAGCTGGTGCTTGACAATGTTAATCTCTCCTAATAACCCAGGACAATCATTTTTTCCAATATTCAATGAAGTATTTTCTAAGAGATCAAAAATTCCTTAACAATCATCATTGACATCTCTGGTTATTCTTTTATTGTTGGCCAGGTCTGCTTCCCACACTTTGAGTATTGCATCTCCTTTAACCTGTTCTGAAATGGATAGTTTTTGAATCTTCCCGACCTCTTCCTTTGTTGAAAGGGCTACTGCTTTTTGTAAAGTCATTCTGGCTGCTTTCACTTCTCTTTCTTTTTGGAGAACATTCTCCAAAGATTTATTTGTTTCCTGAAAGTAATTCTGGACAACTTCCAGATTTAAAAACACTTTCTGTTCTTCTTCTTCTATGTTCAAATGTATTCCCAATACCTGAGCCTAGAAAATTTCAAGCTGTACCACTTGATTTGAAATAGTGCTAATCTTATCTTGTAATTGTTTATTTGCTTCTTATTGCTTTAGGACATGTTCCTGAGTGACCTGTATTATCTGATTTGCCTCCTCTAAGCTTTTTTTCATTTTGTGAATCTCTTGAATATCTTTTAATCTAGCTTGTTCTAGACCCTTTTTTATTCCCCAACTGATATTTCTTTCGGTTTCTTTCAATTTACCCTGTAGCCGAGCTATCGTTTGGTCTTTTTGTTCCAACATAGTTGTCAAACTGCCCACATAATATAAATTTTCTGACGCTAAAGCTCCCATCGTGCCTGCTATCTCTGTAGCAAATTCTCCATCTTTAAGTTTCTTTCCATCTATAATGACCCTATGCTTTTTAACCATCCCATATCCTCTTGAATGGATTTCCTGTTTCAAGATTTCCCTTCTCTTTTTACTGAAAAAATAATCTGATGAAGGAATCTCATCTCTAGAAATTGGCTCCAGATCACTGACATACAAAGCTCCCTCGTGGGGGTTTCCATAAGTGGACTACAATGGAGTCAAGGAAGTAATGGGACTTCCAAGTTTTGTCGATGTTGTTCCTCCTGTATTTTCTGGAACATCCTTAGGGATTTCTGGGGATGTTTCTAGCTCCTTTCCCTTCCCTGCCTCTGATTCTTTTGTCTGGGAAATTTCTGTGTCTTGTGAAGGTATTCTAGTATCCTTCATCTTGCCTTTAGTATTTTCTTTGTCTTGTATATTTGTTTCAAAGCCTGGGGGAGGCCCTTCCTACTTTGGAGGTGGTGTCGTAGCTTTTCCCTGCAAACTTTTGGGTAAACAACTTCGCCTATGGCTCTGGAATGATGCGAAACCAATCTGTGAGTGAGGTGGAAGGGCTTGTACTCTATTCAATACCTCGTCATAGGATTTAACTGTTGATACTGAGAGGGGGGTGAATCAGTATCAAGTACAATTTTAAAAACCTTTTCCAACTTATACTTAAACCATTCAATTATATCCAATGAGAAATGAACAATAGTATAAG
>JZKD02S2059639.1:372992-429121 GCA_000966675.3 Picea glauca | reverse complement strand
AGATGGGGGCAATCAAATATGAATTTCCTTTCACCATCTGTCTTATATTTACTTTATAAATATGAAGCGAGGGCAATCAGTGATACTTAATATGCCAGGGGTGGTATCTATGTAACAATTGCAATGGAGGTTTGTCAACCTGTTTTGATTACTCTAGAACAACCTTTTCTCAACTTTCAAAACACCTTAGTCTACAGAGAAAAAGGGGAAGATTAATGTCAGGGGTCTTCCTTTGAGCAAGCTTAAATCCTCAGAAAAACTGTTAAGAGACCTAGGAGATTCAGAATCAGCCTAAGCATAACCATGTTGAGTCGGAGAGTAAGAAATATGAGGACTGGTCTTACTGATTAAGAACTGTTTTTCAATTTCAAAAGTTAAGATGTAATCTCTTCTCCCTCTATGGGAAACCCAAAAAGAAGCTTGATTTAAAACTGAGGGTAGAAAGAGGGGACGTAGAACAATCTGGAAGTCGAAAAATAGAGGTCATAAATTAAACCTAACTCTTAGAACTCTCTCTTAAATATTTTTACTTTATTTACCTCCTATCTTGTTCTAAGTGAAACCTTTAAGGCCTAGATTTTGAAAACATTTTTTTTATTTTTTTTACTTATCAAACTTATGAGATAATCAACACACTTTTTGATACAAAATATTTGTTTTCGCAAAATAAACTTTGTTGGGACTCACACCTTTGCCTTACCATTTTCGCTCTCTTTTTGAAATAACAAAAAATCTTATCTATCACCTATTTTTGGCAAATTTATCTTCCGCTTTAAGGTTGTTCATTTGCTGCTTTTACTTGTCAGGCTGTCAGCCAGAATCCTGTGAAAGAACAATATGAAAAGTATCAGGGTTTTAAGGAATTGGATACATTAAGAATTTTGTATCCTTATTTCTAAAAGAGACATAAACCAATTTTATTTTATTTTTCTTTATTTACAGAATGAAAGTAGACTTCCCAAAGAAAATTATGAAATAAAAGACTAAACAACAGGGTATATATAGTGGGAATTCTGGAAATCAATTATTCCATATAATGTTTTAAAAAACGCCCGTTGACGGGGGCATTCAGGATTTTACCATCCGAATTTTCTAGCAGAAATGAATTCTTTCCTTCAAGAGATGCAACCTTGAATGGTCTGTACCAGATGTGATTGAATTTACCATTTTTTCCCGAATCCTCCTTCCTAGCATCCCATTTCAAAACAAAATCTTCGGGGAGAAAATTTATGTCTTTGGATTTATGATCGAATAACACTTCCATGTCATCCTGGTATTTATACAGATTTTCATCCACTACCGCCCTGTGCTGCTGGACTTCAATCAACTGCTTTATCCTTCTTGTGACAGGATTTGGTTCTTCCTTCTCATCTTGCCATAGTTTCATTACAGGAAGTGCTAGGTTTATAGGAAACACTACATCTATCCCATATACCATTTGGAAGGGAGAAGTGCCGATAGACTTTTTCGTGCCTATCTGATTTGCTCACAGAGCGTATTTCAAATGCACATGCCAAGACTTTTTATTTTCGCTTAACACTTTCTTAATTATACTGATTAAGCTCTTGTTTGAAGATTCGGTCAGACCATTTCCCTGAGGGTAGTATGCTATGGAATGACCAAGCACAATATTATATTTTTGGCAAAAACTGACCATAGACATAGATTTAAAAGCCTATGCATTGTCTATGACTATCTTTCTGGGACAGCCGAACCTAGACAAAATATTTTCTTCTAAGAAATCTATTACCACCGAATCGGTAGCCTTTCTCGTTGGAATAGCTTCCACCGATTTGGTGAAGTAGTCTGTAGCAGTCAAGATCCATCTATGTTGAGCACTAGAATGAGGATTAATTTCACCTATGAAATCTAATCCCCATTGCTGAAAAGGAGCTTCTATTTTGACCGAAATCAATGGCATTGTTGGGAGTTTATGTTTGGCTGCAAAAAATTGGCAAGGGCTGCAATCTCATACCTTGGCATTGATGTTTGAGAAAAGTTTGGGCCAATAATACCCAGCCCTCAGGATCTTATAAGCCGTATCCCTCCAGGCGTGGTTTCCTCCACACACTCCTTCGTGAAATTGGCTTATGACCTTTTATGTTTCTGATTCGACCAGACAAACCAAGAGGAAGCCAAGCGAGTCCTTCCAATACAATTTTTTTTTGGAAATACAGTACTTGACCGCATGCAGCTTCAGCGTTCTGGCTTTGGATGGGGACAATTCACTTGGGCATTTCAATGTCAACAAGTAGGATACTATGTCCTTGTACCAATTTGATGAAGCAAATTTCTCTTCGATTCAGATTTCAGCTATTTGATCCTCAAGTTCATTCACGTCTACCCACTCTTCCTCCCCCTAAGAGTCATCTATCCCGAGAGCTCTGAAATTGGATTCAGCTAAGAGTTTAGCTAAGCCTTTCTCCTTTACTAATTTTGTTGGTTTTATCTCCAAGTCGAACTCTCGAATTTTGGCAAGCCATCGTCCTCTTTTTCCATCACTGTCTGCCTGAACCAAAATATCTTTTACGGAGCTAGTAGGTACATATGTAATCACCTTAGAATGCAAAACATAGGTTCTGAAAGCCTTTAATGCTTTTACCATAGTGTATGCTTGTTTTTCCATTATATTATATCTGAGTTCGACATCTTGGAGACTTTTGCTAAAGAAGGCTATCGGTTGCTCGAAACCTTCTTTGTTCTTCTGAAGGAGTACCATGACGAGTGTGTGATCAGAGGAAAATGAGAAAATAAGGAAATCCTTGAGATAATCAAAGCTCGCTAGTACAGGTGCCTCACTTATAACCTTCTTGATGCGTGCAAAGGATGCTTTAGCTTCTGTTGTCCATTTCACTTCGCTGTTTTTCCTGAGCATATTTGTGATCAATTTCACGATTTCAGTGAAGTTTGGAATACATCTTCTCAAAAAAATTATTTTTCCTAAGAATGACTGAATTTCTTTCACATTCCTAGGAATACTTATTGTGTCTATAGCTTCAACTCTTTTAAGGTCAATTCTAATTCCATCTTGAGATACAATATGGCCCAAAAGCTTGCCTTCTTGCATAGCGAAGTGAGACTTTTTAGGATTTAAGGAAAGACCAAACTTGTGGCATTTCTCAAACATCTTCTTGAGATGTATCAGATGATCTTGATCCGATTTAGAAAAAATAGTTAGGTCATCCAAATAAATAACTACAAATTTGTCTCATTCACTAACAAAAGTGATATCCATTGCCCGTTGAAAAATAGCACCTGCATTCATCGAACCAAACGACATATTATCATACATAAATGTACCCCAAGGAGTGGTAAAGGCTGTTTTTTCTTTATCGTGATCGCCGACGACAATTTGATTGTAACCTGAAAATCCATCGATCATCGACATCCTATTAGCTCCTACCACTTTTTCTAAAATGTGATCCATTTTAGGTAGGGGGTAATTATCTTTGAGAGAGGATTTATTAAGATTTCCGAAATCGACACACAGTCTAATTTCCCTATTTTTCTTTCTAATTGGGACCAGGTTTGCTACCCAATCATAATATCTCAGTGGTACAATTATCTTTGCATCAAGGAGTTTTTTACTTCCCGTTCGATAACAGGTAATAAGATGGGGTTGATTTGTCAGAGTTTTTGTTTAAAGGGTTTGACACTAGGCTTCAGGGGTATCTTATGTTCGATCACAGAGGTATCATAGGTTCTTAGTTCTTCATACGACCAGGAGAAAATGTCTTTGTACTTTCTAAGCAACTCCGTGTATTTATTTTTGGTTTCTGTAGATAGATATTTGGATAGTTTTACCATCCAAGGGTTTTCTTTAGTTCCCATGTCATAGTCCTCAACCTCTTCAGGTTGGGGCTGTAGGGTGGTTTTTGAAGGGATATCATCTTGATTGAATAATCTTTCCAAGGGAATTAGGCCCTTGGGAATCTGGTTATTCTTGAGAATGAGCATTCGGTGATTCACAATTTTATCGTGAAACTCTTTAGAATCCTCCCCCTCCTGCATGATCCAAATGGGATCATTTTGATTTTCTTGATCAGTATGCATTTTTGCAAATTCATCTATTGATTCTAAAAATTTGCGAAGTTGTTCATCGTCCTCAAAGACTTTCCAATGCTATATGTTATTCGGTATCGAAGGTCGATGTCTCATTTGTATGTGATACTTTAATTTAAACGCGGTAGGAGGTGTGAAAGTTGATGCTTCTTTGGCTAATGCGTCAGCCTGTTGGTTTTTAGTCCTTGGGATGAAATGAACATTCACAAAAGAAATCAGATCCCAGACAGAATTCCTATAGGACCTCAACCTAGGATGTTTGGCCTAGTACTGTCAATTCACCTGTTTTATGATTAACTTGGCGTCGCCAAAGACTTCGAGTTTATTTATTTTCATTCTCCTAGCGGCTTCTAATCCTAGCACTAAAGCTTCATACTCGCATACATTATTTGTACAATCCACATTCCACTGAAGCCTATATGAAAAAGGGATTATGAATTGATCATCGGGAGCCACAAGGAGTGCTCGAGCTCCAACTCCAAGGAAAGATGAAGCACCGTCAAAATACATCTTTCATACACCAGTGCTATATACATTTTTTTCTATTTCTTCTCTTTCGGTTTTTTCTTGTATACAACTTTCGTCTATATCTACTTCAAAATCATCATCAATAGATAATATACAATTTCCTAAATCTTGGTCAGCAATATAAACAGGATGATTATTTGGGTTATGTGGATCACCTACAGTGAATGCGAACCTAGTCTCTTTGTAAAGACACGTGTATTGTCCTCCGAAAATTGGAATTGTTGCGTATCTCATATCCAGCTAGAGAGATCCTCCAAGCTTGGCACCCCATGACCTAGATAATAGCATATCATACTTCGGAGAGATGTCAGCGACCACTACATCCATATGAATTCTTTTTGCAGGTATTTGTGCCAGACCTACCACCGGGTCTTTAATCATGCCTATGCATTTGACTTTTCTTGAATCAAAAGAATATAAGTCACCATAGGGCCTTGTGATTTCGAGACCGAGTTTCTCCATAATTTCCTTTGGCATCACATTATGGGAAGCTTCAGAATCTAGCATACAGTTATGGAGTAGGTGGTCAAACAAGATTAATGTGATATAAAAGGGGGCCACAGTGTCTCTCGCACCTTCAAAATGTGGATAAAAGACTATGTTTGTCTTGTCATCTTCTAAGTTGATAACATCGGCCTGGATTTTGTCTTCGGAAAAGCTAATCATCATGGCAATTTTTTTTTCTATATATGGGATTTTTAGCTAGTTCAACAAGCGGAATAGGAATTTTGATTTTACTTATTTCGTTTTCCAGATTAAAATTTCCCAGGGCCTTGTCGTTCTCTATGTTCGAGGCCTCCATTCCTTTCTTTTCATCTTTTCTTTGTGGTGCAAACTTGTTTTCATTTACAGGATCCTGTGTCTTCACAGCGAGTGTTCCTACTGGCTTCAACTGGACAGGTTGTGTGTCAGCGGTGTGAATTTTTGCAGTCTGTTTGTCAACAACTTTTGGAGTCACCTCATCAGTTTCTCCCCTTGGAAAGATATTTTTTGTTGGAACAGTTGGGAGACTTTTGTTCCTAGGTCTTAAATTCTATTTTTCCTGTAGTTCGGCTATAATATCATCTGCGATACCCTGATAGGCCAAATTTTCAGATGTGTCATTGCTAACATTGTCTTCCGATGTAATTTCTTTATTTAAGGATTTTTTGTAATATTGTCTCGATAAATAAGGTGATTTATTATCATTGCCAAGATTATTAATATCCTCATCAAGCTCTTTGAAATCTTCTAGATCTTCCTCTCCAATGAAGTTTTCACTTTTGAAGGGGGTTGGGATTTTTTGATCTTCATTTTTAATTATTTTCTGTGGGGCTTGAGGATCAAGATTCCTTATAAAATCCTTTGTGGGGAAATTATCTCTTTTCGATTTCTCTAGTTCCATTTTTGAGATCTTATTTGAAAGTTTTTTAATTACCCTAGCCATCTCATCTATTTTATCTCCCGAGGATTTCCCTGATCCTGAGGGTCCACCTTGCTCTTTGAATTTCCTATTTTCTTTGTTCCTGGTTTCTATTTTTGCTTTTAATTTCCCTGATGCCATCATCTTTGATTCAATATCAAGAGAATCATCCTACATTTTTGTGAGATCTGTTGATCTCCTTTCTCTCAATAATAAGGCAAAATCGGGATCAAAAGCGCCAACAAAAGTCACCTTTGTTGTTGGTTATGAAGGTTTGACCTCAACCGAGATTTTATTATACAATTTGTTGAACCTTTGTGTGAATTCTAGAACAGATTCTGAGTTTTTCTTTCTAAGGGCTCCAAATTCAGTCGGGTAGTAGAGGTGGTCCTTCCTCTCTCCCCATTGTATAATAAAAGCACTTTCAAGTTCCTCGTAAGATCTTAGAGATCTGGTTGCTAAGGATCGGAACCAGGTCCTCACTTGTCCTTCGAAAGTCTGAACGAGGAATATAGAATAGATATCTTCATGTTCTATTCCGAGGATGTCAACAAATTGGTCAAAGAAGTTTATATGTTCTTGGGTGGTCAAATCCCCTTCCCCTGTAAATTTCGGAAGGCTTTTCATATAATTTTCAGGGAGATCGTGTAGGGGAACTTGGAGGACAAGGGGAGCATATCTAGCAGCTACTTTAGCGAAGATTCCAGGAAGTGGTACTTGACCACCTGCTGGTCCTCCTGGGGCACCACCTCCAGCTCCAACACCTACTTATGCAGCCATTGGTAGATTTGAGGCTGAAGCTCGGAATGCATGAGGAGAAGATTCTCGAAAATCTGGGGAGAAAACCACAAGAAAAGAGAACGTATCGTATGAGAGGGGAAGCGAGACAGATCTTTCAATTGTTTCCGAAATGTTCAACTGCGTAAAGTCAGGCTGATAAATAGTACATATGGGTAAAAACACTTGTCTAAGTGATCTTCGTAATTTTAAAATCTTTTTCAGATCAGAGACTGGCGAGGTATTCTTGTTGTTCGAGTTCTTTCTGGTGTTCTTTCGGCTAATAGCCAGTTTACTTATCGTGGAGTCACCAAGTGAAAAATAAAGGTAGCCTTAGAAGGTTTTCTATCCTTGTTCACTATCAAAGAAAGAAAGTGTCGATGTTGTTCTTCCCAAGGAAATGATTCGTTTCTTCGTCCCCGACAACGACGCCAAAAAGATGTTGTTCCTGAGTTTATACTTTAAGGCTGTAAAGTATACTGTCAAGGAATCCGTAAAGGTAAAGGTAATTAAATGACAAGAATGAAAAATAAGGGTAAAGCAAAATCAGTTTCTTAATTGTCTCTGTCTAGCTTCCCGTTGTTCTTGGATGCTGATATCTCTCTCAATAGCAGCCCATGAACGTTCTAATTCAACCCGGTTAGTCGTTGTTTCCAGAATAGTATTAAATAGGTTTAAATAAATACTGGTTTGATCTTGGAGACCAGGTTCTATGTTGGGTTGTCTGTTATTCGGGACAATCACGGGGAGAAAAATTTTATTTAGTTGTGAAAGAATTTGATAAATTGTTACTTCGGTTTTTTAAGAGATGTGAATAGGAAAAAATAGTTTTGAAATTCAAAATAATAACATAAATACAGTTGAGGCCGTTTCCTGGACTTGAAACAATTTGATAATTGTAAAATAACAAAGAAATACTACTGAAAAATATCAGGCTTTAATCAAGAAAGAATCTCATATTGTAACAGGAAATAAAGAAGAAAATGAGATTTCTAATGAAGTGTTAAATATCATGGTTCAAATGATCCACAGGTCTTAAAATTACTGATAGCAATTTCAGAGGAAAAGTTGTAAATAATTTGATAACCAAATCAATCTAAACTATAAAAGATGTAAAAAATAAACTTCAAATTGATCATTCATTAGAAAGACATTGAAAGGGAAACATAGAAAAATATGGTAAACAAGGTTAAAGAACACATTGCTACAAGTTGGCAGGATTCAAAATTTCATCTGTATCGTATATCACAGTGGATTGGAAAACTTTTAATACAATCGGCTCTCTCAAAAAACCAAAAAATCCCTTTTCTCAGTCTTCTAAAAATATATTTATACATGATCATCGAATATTTTCTCACTGGTGATTAACCAACTTCCTAAGACTACAGTTACATGGATGGATAATGTCAAACCGTTTACATTTCTTTTCTAACTACTTTATTATTCTAATGATGAAAATATTCAAAAGAGTACTTTTATGTTTGTGTTGACGAACTTCCTTCTTCTGCCTCAAGAAAGTGAATACATTTTCCCAAAACCTTCACCAAAACTCCAGGAGCGTCTGGTATCTCTTTTGCCTCAAATATGAAGAATCTTTTCTGTAATTCGGGCAAACGATCTTCTATTATCTTCCTTGTGAACTTAATAGTTTGCAACTTTAAGTTCGGTATCACTATCCATTTGTCGATTTCGGTGATATTGATTACCTTAATTTTTGGGATCTCTACCTTCATTTCCTCCAAATCTTCCTTGAACCTTAGCTGGTGCTTGACAATGTTAATCTCTCCTAATAACCCATAACAGTCATTTTTTCCAATATTCAATGAAGTATTTTCTAAGAGATCAAAAATTCCTTGACAATCATCATTGACATCTCTGGTTATTCTTTTATTTTCGGCCAGGTCTGCTTCCCACACTTTGAGTATTACATCTCCTTTAACCTGTTCTGAAATGGATAGTTTCTGAATCTTTTCGACCTCTTCATTTGCTGAAAGGGTTACTGCTTTTTGGAAAGTTGTTCTGGACACTTTCACTTCTCTTTATTTTTAGAGAACATTCTCCAAAGATTTATTTGTTTCCTGAAAGTAATTATGGACAAATTCCAGATTTAAAAACACTTTATGTTGTTCTTCTTCTATCTTCAAATGTATTCCCAATACCTGAGCCTGGAAAATTTCAATCTCCACCACTTGATTTGAAATAGTGCTAATCTTATCTTGTAATTGTTTATTTGCTTCTTCTTGCTTTAGGACTTGTGCCTGAGTGACCTATATTATCTTATTTGCCTCCTCTAAGATTTTTTTCATTTTCTGAATCTCTTGAATATATTTTAATATAGCTTGTTCTAGACCCTTTTTTATTCCCCAACTGATATTTATTTCGGTTTCTTTCAATTTACCCTGTAGTTGAGCTATCGTTTCGTCTTTTTGTTCCAACATAGTTGTCAAACTGCCCACATAATATAAATTTGTCGACACTAAAGCTCCCATCGTGCCTGCTATCTCTGTAGAAAATTCTCCATCTTTAAGTTTCTTTCCATCTATAATGACCCTATGCTTTTTAACCATCCCATCTCCTCTTGGATGGATTTCCTGTTTCAAGATTTCCCTTCTTTTTTTACTGAAAAAATAATATGATGAAGGAATCTCATCTCTAGAAATTGGCTCCAGATCACTGACATACAGAGCTCCCTCATGGGGGTTTCCATAAGTGGACTACAATGGAGTCAAGGAAGTAATGGGACTTCCAAGTTCTATCGATGTTGTTCCTCCTGTTTTTTTTGGAACATCCTTAGGGATTTCTGGGGATGTTTCTAGCTCCTTTCCCTTCCCTACCTCTGATTATTTTGTCTGGGAAATTTTTGTGTCTTGTGAAGGTATTCCAGTATCCTTAATCTTGCCTTTAGTATTTGCTTTGTCCTGTATATTTGTTTCAAAGCCTGGGGGAGGCCCTTCCTGCTCTGGAGGTGGGGTCGTAGCTTCACCCTGCAAACTTTTGGGTAAACAACTTCGCCTATGGCTCTGGAATGACGTGAAACCAATCTGTGAGTTAGGTGGCAGGGCCTGTATTCTATTCAATACCTCTTCATATGATTTAACCTCCTTGAATACGTCATCATAAACAGATGTTTCATGCTCATAGGCTTTTAAATTACAATGCATCAAATGTTTGCTTACTAATTGATAGGGGTCATGCTTTCTATTTTCAATATCTACCAATTTTGCTTCTTCTAGTGATTCAACCTCTACTTTAGAATGACCTAGATTCAGTAATGAAAATTTCCCGATATGTACAGTGAAAGTTGGCCATGACTTCTTATGAGCTGCCTTTAGCTCTAATCCAATGCCACCTTTTAGTATCTGGTCGGATACCTCTCTACACACCAATTTGTCTGGTAGGAATTTAGGGAGTGCATGAGGGGGAATAGAACAACCATAAACCCCAATGTAGGAAAAATTCTCGTCAATAAACCAATCGGCTATTGCTTTAAGATTTTCTGTGACTGTATCAGAAATGCGAGGGGGTTCGCATCCAAAAAATATTTTATGCATCAGAATTATAACAAAATGACAAATTTCATAAAATGTGTCCTTAGCATATTCTTTCCAAAGGGCAGAATGATATTCATGAATTTGTTCTAGATAGGTTATGTTCCAACTCCAATTCATTAAGGGAAAAGGAGTCACATAGCAGATTGCATCCATAATGTATGCTGACATGTTAAAGGCCACTGGTTGTCCCTTTGATTTTGCAACTCTGTAGTTTGAGATTTCTTGTGTTAGATTATCCGACAAAATCTTACTCTAGTTAAAAGCATATTCTTCTGAAGCTTCTTCTAAAAAGGGCACCCAACCTGCATGAAAATGGAAGGGATCTTTTCTCTCGAAAAGCCTACACATCATAATGACTACGTAGACCATGTATTCATTCAAGGATGTTGTAGCATTAACCCCATGGGTATCGGCCCTAAATTTTGATGGACATCTCTACCAGTGTCCAATTATATCAGGATAAGTCCAGTCTACCTCGGTGCATTCTTTCCTCTGAAATTCTGCTAAAAATTTGGCATTAAAAGTATGTTTAGGATTTGGCGAGAGTTTATACATTACTTGTATATGTTCTAGCCTGAATGAGCTTACGATGACTCCTTGATCATTTAATATGCTCCTCGTCAGGATATCGACCTTTTCCAGGGCCCAACTGATCATATCATTGTATTCCATGAGCCGAGGGCACGAGACGATCTTATGAAGCTCTGATTCTGCTATGTCCCGATAGTGATTCTCAGAATCAGTATGAGCATTCTTGAATTCACATTCCAAAAATTCAGAGATTTGAGTCCAAGATTTAATGGAGTCTATAGCCTGTCACATGGTGTCGAAGATGATATCTCCTTCCTGTGTATCTTCACTCTTCTTCGGTGCCTTTTTTGGTGCCATGACTTTACATTAAATGGAAAACCTGTCACAGAAAAGGAATGAATGAGCTCAACTGAGTGCTTCTTGCGCTTGATAAAATGAAAACACAGACATTCAAATGCTCTTTTAATTCATTTAACAATGACGGGATTGACGTAGTTGACAAGAATTCAAGACATTTAATGCGGTAGATATTTTGCTGAGATACGCATTAGTACCACGTATCACCAGTTATTCTTTATTTAAAATGGTCATATTTTGACGCTTTTGAATTTTAAAGAAAACTCGGAACATTTTACTCAGTCGGAAACCGAAACATGAATGAAACCCTAAAAAATGATTATCATTAATCATGCTTTGGAAAAAGGTTAATTTGTGCTAATCATAGATTAAGAGTCAAGATTTTGTTTTTTTTTCGGGATTTCAGGGATAGTGTTGTCGAAAGGTATGTTATCTCGAAATCCGATCTCCAAAATCACAAAATCAAGACAAGGTTAATTAAGACTTAAACGTTTTAGCAAAGTAATTGATTGATATTAAGCGTTTCGGGATTTCGGGGATCATTTGGATAAGAAGTATGTCATTGATGAATCTCGATTTCCGAAGTTGCGAAATCACGACGTGTTTAAAAATAGGACTTAAATTCATCTTAATTAACTAACTAATCAGGGTTAGGACAAAATAGAGTTAGTTTGGTTTAACACAAATTATGGGTCGGGATTTCGCGATTCAGGATTTCGGGGATCGTTTTGACAAGAGATGTGTTATCACTAAACCCCGAATCCCGAAATCGCGAAATGATTAACTTAAGCCCTAAATTTTTGCGTTAGAGGATTAATTAAATAACATTTTAACTAACTTTCTTTATTTCAGGAAATCGGAAATCGAGATTTCGCGATTCAATTTGTATTGAAAAGTATGTTTTCAGCAAACCCTGAATCTCGAAAACTCTTTAAAGTTAACCTAAATCCATTAGGTTTAAAGCTTATCATGATTAAAATAATTTTATAGAAAACGCGTCGGGATTCTTATAATACTTTTAGGTTTTTGCCTTTTATTATTTAAATAATCGAGTTCTTCGGGAAATCGGTACCGTGCATTTGGGAATGATAACAAAATTTGTGTTTTACAAAAAGCCGAAACCCGAAAAAGGAAAGTTTAGGTCTTAGGGATAAAAATTTTAAGAATTGTTTCAACAATTTGTATTATCTAATGATATCCATTTTCATCTTGTTTGTTCTTCCATAGGTATAGTTCTTCTTGGAACACATTATCTTCCAAGAGATAGATATACAATATATGTACATAGACAATGCAAACAAGATATGTACAAGAAATAAGAAGAGTGTTGTTACCTTTTAGAAGAAGAAGTCTCTTCCATCCTGCTTAGTCTTCTTTGTAGGTTCCTTTTCTTCGGCAATTGATGCTTCGTGTTTCTCCTTCCTTTTCTTTAGTTTGGGACAATGATTCTTGTAGTGACCATACTTTCGACAGTTGAAGCATTGTACTTCTAAAATGTCTTTCTCTTGATTTGGCTTCCTCGTTGAACCAAACTTCCTTTTGTTCCTGAAGTTCTTGAATCTTTCTATGAAGGCTTGATCGTTGTACTTCTTTTGGGGTTTCTCTTTTGCATTTATCCTTGATTCTTCTTACACACAACAAGTCCAAAGTTATTCAAATGTCGGATACTCCTTCCTTGTGTTCATGCTTGCGACAAATGCATCCCACATCTTGGGAAGACCATTGAGTACTATGTTCACCAATTCCTTTTCTGAAATGGTCTCTCCAATAGCTTGTAGTTGATCTCTTAACTGAGATATCCTCACAAAATATGATGTTATGCTGTCGTCATTATTCATCTTCATGTCATGGAGCTCATTCTTCATACTCATAGCTTGTCCAATGTTTCTAACTGAGAAGAGATTTGTTAGGGCATCGTACATATTCTTCGATGAGTCAAGATGGGAGATGTAGGGTATCAAGTGGTCTTTTATATAATCCACTATGATACTCATGGCATTGATGTCAACATCTTTGAACTTCTCCATAGTGCAACATTTTGTGGTTCCTTCTCTTTTCCTTCTTCAAACTCTAGTTTCACAATATTTCCTTTCACGATATCCAACACTTTATTCTTGGCAAGAATGAGGTCAATCCTTGTCTTCAACACTATGAAGTTAGAGGTTCCATCTAACTTGTTCTCTAACTTCATAGAATAAGTCATGGCTGCTTTGACTTGGTCAAACCCTAGATTTGACCACAAACTCAATCTTCACATCTTGGCTTGCTGAGAGTATCAAGGAATGCGCTAGGCTAGAGCACACTGATCTATCTGAAGATTAGGTCAATCCATTCGCTTAAGGTGCCTCAACAAGAGGTTTAGGGTTTCTGCAACTGCTCCTACTAGTAACCCTAGCGATAATGTCTTGGAAACTGCTTCTGCTAGTAACCCTAGCAGTAGTTCCTCAACGAGCTCAATATCCTAGCGGCTATGTTTCCTTCCGGCGTTTAGACTGAATGAAGGAGGTGTGGGCCCATAACCTGTTAGAATATAGAATATTATGCTCATTTTACCATTGACAATACCCTCGTCACCCAACCATAGGCCGAAGCCTCCCTCCGAGCACCTTAACCTTGACTGACAATTACTCCGGAAGTAAACCCTAGGCTAGATAGTCAAACAAGGTGTAGCGCATCTTCCTCCAAGGATAACGGACCAACACTAGATGATCAGATAGTCCAAACCCTAGCCAAGAGATAGTCCAATCCAACACTGAAAACTGGTTGCTGCAGCAACTGCACCTACAACTCTCCTCCACATGTGCACACCAAACTGGGAACTGCAGTGCGCACCAGTTGTTGCTTTGTAATTCTGAGATGTGTCAAATGAGAGCTGGTGCCCTGTATTTATAGTAGTTCTGCCAGTTTTGTTGGGGCCGACTTCTCCTTCTGGGTATATGTCTGTTCAGTATATTACTATATTATTATTAATTCTAGCTGACTTCTTCTCTTGGAGGCTAATAACCTAATATAAATTATCTTCTTGAGCCGACAAGACTTCTAGGGTTATTAGCCAACTCATTAGGATTTTCTCTTTCTTTCCGGAGTCTCCTATTCTCATCAGGTTCACATGTGGAGGCAAATACCTCCCACAACTACCATAATATTAACATCACCCACTTAAAATCTTGACTAATTCAACATAGTTTCCACCCCTCCTTCTCCCATTGATTCTTGAAGTAAAAGAATATTGTGATTTTGAGACTCCACTAGTCTTTTAAGGGAAAGTGTTTTTGATAGGTTGGCAAACCCTCTATAGTTTAAGGATAGATACATCATGATGCATGGAACCCTATTTTTTGGATTGATCTAAGAATCCCTTCAATGGAAAGCTTGTTTCCTAATTGAACCTCAAAATGGGCCTTCTCTTTGGCTAGAAAAATATGATATTTTCTACCCTTGATACCCCTCCTTTTCCATTTTTCCTCTACTAAATAAAAACCTCCAACCACACCAACCTTTGCATCACAAAGACACTCTTTTATAGGCCTAAAAAAAATATTAGTTATGTTGTGTTGGGCCCTCCCTTTTAAGGGAGAGAAGAGAAAAGATGGAAAAGGTTGACTCAGGATGAGTCAAGGATTGTGGTTGGGGCCTGTTGGGCCCTTCATTTTGAAGAACCAGTTTTGCAGACGCATAAAGGTTTTGTGAAACCGCATAGCACATCAAAATTAGATACACATTGTTGGAAGCTAACTGCCAGTGCACTAGCAAGGAAAAAGAGTGATGTTCCAGCTGGAAGACCAATGGAAAGATCTGGAAAGTTCAAGTGTATGATAGAAGGATGTGGAATCAAGAAATCATAATAATGGAATCAAGAAAGAGTAATAGTGGAATCAAGAAGCGAATAAGCCCCACATAAAATTTATAAAGCATGTAGCTATGTAATGGGTTGGGTTCGGTTTGAATTTGTTTTATTCTATTATGTTATGTTCTAAGTTTATGTTTTGGGTTTTCCATTTTTTTGTGTTTCTTGCTCAGTTATGCTCGATAAAAACAAATCTCAAAGCCCCACAACAATAAATAAAGAAACACATAACCAATGGGAAATCCAAAACAGAAACTTCGAACAAAGCATAATAAAATAAAATAGATTCGAACCCAATCCTAACCCATTACATAATTCCATGCTTTATAAATTTTCTGCGAGGCTCATTGGATTCTTGATTCTGTTTTTACGCATTCTTGATTTTGCATCCTTATGGCATGTGCTTGAATGTTCCATATATTTCCACTACTCTTCCAAATAGCGCATCCCTATTTTTGCTTATTGGCGCATTGGCAGTTAGCTTTTCGCCACTTGTATCTAATGTTGATGTGCTATGGGGTTCTGCAAAACCTTTATGCATCTACAAAACTAGTTCTTCAAAATGGAGGGCCCAACAGATCCCGACCACAATCCTTGACTCATCCTGAATCAACCTTTCACCTCTTTTCTCTACTCTCCCTCAAACGAAGGGCCCAACTCTGGTACAACATGTAGTTCTTTCTCTCAATTGTGCAACCCTGTATTTCCATTTCCTTGCCAAAATCAATGCGCCTGCAACAAATTCCTGCATGACATTGACGTCAGGTACCTTGAGCTTGGTAGCCAACATAGCATTTCACTCTATTTCTGCAAGAGAATCCAATTGTTGAAGCAGAATGTACTTTGCTTAAACTGTAGTCCTAAACTTCGAGAGTGTTGTCTTTGTAGCTCTAGTAACTTCATTCATGGCATCCAGGTGGTCATCCTCCACTTGGATCTTTGAAAATTTAGCCGATTGATCTATAGGATCAACAATGGTTAGAGATTCTTCATGCATCTGCTTAAGCCTCATGCGAAACTCTTCGACATGATTTCTGTGTTGTTCCAACAACCCAACCCAGTTTGTGACCATGTAAAAAAGTAAACAACACTATTCATTCCTGGTATGAAGTGTGTTAACACTTAGAAATTTCTTTGGGCTGTATCAAAGAAACTCCAAGGTAACTGTTTCAACCAACTTTATATTGTATTATGACCTATACAACCAGAGAGAGATCTCTCAGATGTCTAATGACTGGTAATAACTCAAAGATTCATCAATAAGCACACAGAGGTCCGATTCTGATATAAGATAGGTTTTGTTTTGTTTTAAAGGGGTTGGTAAGACGAGCAATAGAAGGAAACCATTAGGAAATGGAGTAGAATTCTGAAATACTATGAAGATTAACCCAACTATGTATTCCTAAGGGAAAAGATGCAAAATAAGCACACCATTTAAGCAAATAAACAATATTTAGATGATGTCAATACATAAATAAGAAAATCCCATTACAAACGAGAGCATCTAATAATGATGAATTATCAATTGCAACTTTAGAATAAATAACATGGAGGTTGATTACAATGAAAAGAGCACCTAACAAAAGGTGAATTATGGACCTGCGATCATTAAAACATGACAACTGCATTAACTATATGAAGGAAGCATCTATCAAGGATGAATTTTGATCATTTACTTTTAGCTATGCTTATAAGAAAGAACATAAGTGAAATGAATGTGAATCGGGAAAAAACACACTAATAGGAGACACTGTGATGAATCTCTACTATCAAAAACACTCTTTGCTTGTATTAAAATAAAATTCATGAGAAAATACAAAGTTTTCAGCTACAAAGGAAGGCCTCTCTCGTGCCAGTCGAACCCTTCTTCATATTTTGACATACAAATATATAGGCAACTTACAGTAGCTCTAGAATTCGAGCCTTCTATTTGCTTTCTAAAAATAGTAACTGTTACAAAGGTAATGACTCATGCAAATAACTCTCTAATTTCTAGGATATGGTTACAAAACAATGAAAAGTGTAAAACTTCTCCCTAAAACCTTGGGATTTCTCTTCTTACTCTGCCACCTGTGAACTTGGACATGGATCTTAGTAACTTCCTCCTAGAAACTGGTGTCATTGATCAAATTTGTTTGGACTCGAAATGCTGGAGCTAGTTGCAAAGAGCCCCCAAACTGCCACTTGTCTTACATCTGTTAAGTGTCTCTGAGATATAATTTTCTTGCTGAGTTGTGCCTAAATATATGGGATTGATATGTCATATGATCATTGATCACCATATCACCCTTTAACTACTAATATTTTGTTTATAATATCTTTCTTGGAAAATAAATTAAATAAAAATCAACTAAATCTAGAATTGGTTGCAAAACCTCCAGCTGTCAAATTTACTGAGATTTGTCAGTTTTAAATATTGGTTTATCTATGTTGCCAAGTTTCCACTGTTCCTATACTCTAACCACTGGAAGATGTCTGAAAATATGGGATTTAGTTGACTTTGTTTCCACCTGTCCTTTGATACTTGGAATATAATCAGTTTTCTCGAGAGTTTCTTCTCTGAGTACTAATGTTTTTCCACCTTTCCTTGACAATATTAACAAGTTGATCATAATTTTTATGGCCATAGCAGAATGGCTCCTTGTGAAATATCATCCCTGCAAACATGCGACCAAGGCTCCACATATCTAGTGGATAATCATAGTCTGGCACATCGACAAGAAACTCTGGATCTTGATGAATTCCATCCTTTATGTTGTCAATTTCACGAGTATCAGACACATTTCTACTAGTATGTAGGAACCTTGAAAAAAATGCACATGCTATTTACAACACTCACAGTGAATATATTAACATCAGTGTGAAATTTAAACTTCTCTTCTAGGCTGTTTCAATGAGTCTTACCATATCTTTCATCACTGCATTCAATTCATCCATCTCCTGAAGTTTCAAATCATTGAGTTTCCTTAAGATGAACTTAAAAACATTTTCTCCAAGCGTATCATAAAGATCCATTCCCATAATCCTTTCATATTGAAATTTGACAATCCAGAAATGATTTTAATAGTGCACATAAAAACTCTAACATTTGGAAGCACTTGAAATTGACGATGCTTTCCTTTGACAACTGCATTGACTTGTAAATTTATCCTCAGCATTTAACATCCATGTTTGAGTTTTTTGGATCATATATCATGCTAAATGAAATGGTATAAGACCCTTGAACTTATCAGGTTGGGAGGAAAAATGAAATATTTTGTTTGCAAATCAATGGTGCTTTATGAGGAAGCATAGCTGAGGAGAAAATCTATCATCTATTTGCAATGTTTATTCACTGCCCTGTGCAACAAAATTCTGAGTTGAAGATTCCATTTTGTGTCCCTGCAGATTAGAGACATTCGTTGTAAGGAATTCCCCATACATTAATGCCAAGGAATATGCATCTGAAACTGAAAATTAATCTACATCAAGGCTTTATGTTTCGATATTTTGTTGTTACCCCTCTTTCTTGACTAAAATTTATAAGGGAATGAATTATTGCTCCAAGTTTTAGACCATTATCTCCTGTATTAAATTGAACTTTCTGGATGCCCATTTGAGGGTTAGACAAAAATATGACATGACATCGATATCAAAGATGCCGAGAAATATATTGCAGAATTGAGATTTAACATCCCAACAACAATTGTAGATAAAAACAAAATCCCCATTGGCACAAAATTGTCGATACAATATACTCCACCTTATGAGTTTGGAACATTGACACCCTGCGCTAAAAAATGAAGAAACTGACCTAACAGGGTTTGGATGCTCTACCTCAGTGCATGGAATTTATTTTTCTACCTAATGTGTTCCTATTCAATGGAGTTTTTCAGTAATATCAACTGCAAAATTATGTCCTGTAAATCTTCCATGCCCAATCTAAATCTCTATAAACCGTTTCACCTTCTTACCATCAAACAATCACTCGACTACCTCCTGTTGATACGCTTGACAAAAACCATAACACTTGGTGTTTTAAAATTTGGTTTCGTGTATGAATTCTCAGACAATAAGACACCTTGGCATTCGATTTTACTGCATAATGAGTTATTGACACCGGTCCTTGACACTTGGCTTACTCATTAGACACCTCTCTATTTTTTTTTTTGCGTTGGGATTTATCCCACGTTGTGAGCGAAGAACTACCTCATTACTGTTTAAATGCATTGAGAATTATTTTGCAAGTTGAAATGTAGTGTGCCTATGTTACCCCCTTGTGGGCTACTACCTTGAGACTTACGCTTGGTGACTTGGGTGTTGAGTTTGTGATCTATTGTGTTTGGTGTAGGTGCGCTTGGCTCAAAAACTGTGAACTTAAATAGTGGCCCTGTCCCCACAATTTTGATGAAAAACACATAAAACCCTGCATAAAGGTTGAGGAGCCAATTTTGGTCCTAAAAACCAAAAATTGATTATAAAAAGACAAAATTTTCTAACAAACCAACTTTATTTTTAAATATTCTCATAACCCTAAAGGCTTCCGAAAACCATATTTTCACCCATTGATGAGACTGCCGCTACGAAATGAGATAAACCTTCGGCGCTACCAAAGTGAGCTAGAAGCGCTCATGAATTTCACGAAATTTGTGTAGTGAAAACAAAGTGAGGACTTGACCTTGGCACCCTCTTCCATTTCATGTTCAAGATTCTGGAGGAGCTCTTTAGGTCAGATGGCATTCAACTAGTGTTGGAGGTATTCAATTGTGTCAGCTAGCTATTTCCATGTGTTTACTATAAGGTCGACCCTATCAACTGGCGTAACTGGGCCAACATTCTCGACCCTATCAACTGGCGTAACTGGGCCAACATTCTCTGGGAGATATGTCCAGCCGAGTCTACTGTCGAGGCTATGTCTGAAAAATTTAAATAGGTATGGCCTACTTAAATAGGTATGGGAGATAAATACCTATTTAAATTTTTCGAACACAGCCTTGACAGTAGACTCAGTGTGTACCCTCAAACTCTTCTCAAGTGCCACGGTTGTGGTAGCGATTTGAATAGCCTCTTGCAACTGTTTTTCATGCTATGTGAGCTCTTGATTAATGTTCTCAATTGTGGTAATTCTCTACTCTATATGATCAGTGGAATCCTTGATTCACTAAAAAATCTAAGGTGTAGGCAAGGTGGACAATTCTCCATTGGTAGAAGAAATATCGAATGGTGGTAGTGAAGCAAGCAGCTGACCACTTGTAATAGAGTGCTCTAAGAAGCTTGGGGTACCAACACCCTATAGGGTGGGAGAGTGGGATCTAAATCTATGCACAACTCGGTCATGTACTTTTGGTGGAAGCATAACATGTACTATTTTATATTCCAAGTAGATCTCCAGGATGGCCCTACACTGTTGTGGTTCCTACAGCGTTGGTGCCACCTGCTCTTTGACGGAGGTCATGTGGTGGGCTGACTGTGTAACATCTTGGGAATCCATTAGCTCATGCTCTGGTTGATCCTAGTATTTCATAGGGTCTACATCCATCAGGATTCGTGTCTCAGTTATTCTCTCTGGCTGTAAAGGGAAGGTCGCTTCTAGGGTTGTTTCCAAGGGGACTTGAACGTCTAGGATATGAGGGTAAGTGGGTGGGGATGGATTTGGGGTGCCTATAGTTATAGAGGGATTGTAATAAGAGTCATGAAAGACATAATCATCCTAGGTATGGACTGGGGATGATGGAGGTGCGGTCAAGTCATCGGTAGTACCACCATTTTGTGGGTTGTTGGCCTCTTCGATGACAATAGTATATTGGGGTTGAAATGGATGGTCGTCAATAATATGGATGATGGAAGGTGTGGGTGGTGAAGAAAAGGAAGGTGGGGTTTTAGTTTGTGGTCGAGGTGGAGTGGTGTGGACTTGCAGTGAAATGGAGGAAAGTGGGATAGTCTCAGTGATGAAAGTATCAACGATGGATTGGGATGAGGATTGGGTACAAAAATTATTCTGGGGAAAGATAGAGGTCAGTACCTCCTAGAACTACTCCCATGAGATCAGTGTGTCATAATGAATGGAAGAGAATGGAATCTGTAGTGTGTCACTGGGAAACGCTTCCTCTTCGGATTCCTCTCGCTCTCCCTGTGAACTAGTAGGTGTTCGAGTTTGCTTGCTTGCACTGGGGCCGATATCTAATGTCTTTGCTAGAGAATAACTTTGTGAAATGGTGGGCATCGCATAAGAGACATCGATCTTATTCTTTTCAACAATGATTGCTAGCGAGAAAATCCCCCCTTTAATTATACCAGGGTTTAAGATATAGACAGAGCGAATGACCTTCTAAAAGTCAATCTAGTTTCTACTCTACCCCAAACATACCAAAACAAATGAAAAGAAAGCAATAAGAGAGAAGATCAGGTAACTATACCTTTTATCCCATGTCTGGTGATGATCTCCTCAATCTCTATAGCTCCAAATACTACAAGCCTCCTCCCAAGGTTGGCCTGCATCCAAAGATAGGAAAACAAGGACTACAAGCATGCTACTTCTATTCATAAATTAGGGTTAGATATCAAATGTCATATATAAATCATAGAGAAGACATAAAACATCATGATTTGGGACAGGGAAAATAGATTCCTTTATTCATCAAACAAAGACTGAAACTTACAATCTGTGTCGGCCACCATTCCACGAACCTAGTCTGGGCTCCTCTTTACAATGCTCCAAGTACACCTTCAATAGGGATCTTCTCGCAGTATTTTTATCTCCCCAAGGAAATGGAATGGATTGGATGGAAGAAAAGGGGTTGCAAGGGAATGTTGAGGAAGTAACTCACAAAATCTTGAAAATGCTTGGGCAAGGAAGGGAGATGGAAAATGGGTAGAGTTTCATTGTTCTTATGATTTGATGTGAAATGAGACCCCAAAACCTCCTTTTATATGAAAAAAGGATGGTTATTCAGTTGGGTGACAAGCTATAGTAGGTGAATTGGTTGAGAAACCTCCAATAGCCCGTGAATTTCACCGAATTCCTTACAATTTTTTATTTTTTGCAACTATTGCAAGCATGCGTGGGTTGTTTAGTGTGCAACAAGCATATGTATGCAGGTTGTAGTGGTGCAGGGAGTGTACATGCTCTAAAAAATGTTTTTTTTAAGAAGAGATTCTCAGCAATGATTTGGCAAATGATGCAAGTAAGAGGGCCAAGGCCATGTATACATGAATAGGGAATTTTAGGGCTATAACAGTGATCCCAGGCCATGAGGTTACTTCTTTATCGATCCCAAATACATCCAAGTAAAATGGTAACAACTACATATGAAAAAGATATGGGTCCTCCCCTAGAGGACACATAAATGTATGATCCCAACTCATTCCAAACCATATATTATGGGTATTCCTATTTAGTAGCACATGTGGAATTCAGGGTTGTTGTGTTATGGAAATGAGGTAATCATACCATTGCATGAAGGTGGCATTATGAGTGGCCTCATTGGTAGATGAAAGGAGAAAATGCCATGGGTCAAAGAGCTTGGCGATGCGGCCATCTGCATTGTGATCAAAGTTGCACCCCCGCGGTGGTTGCCACTTCCACATGGAAAAGAAGATGAGAAAGTATCCATAGATAAAATAGCCTAATCGATCATACACATCAACACAAGCCTGAAAGAGTTTGGTGAGCAGATATTTGCACCAGTTCATAGGGGCACCATTCTCACTGAATTTTTCCACTACAATGGCATCCAAAGCACACTTTCTCTTCATGTACTTATGTATCACTTTCCTCACAATCAGATAGAATCCATGTGAAACTGCTTATCATTAATCAGTGCAATGTGCACTCCTCGACTTCCATATTGTGTGCCATATTTTTCGTATAGGCTCAATTCGCCTTTTTGTTTACCATGCTTGATCGAGCCTTGAAAGCCTTTAGTGACATCCTATCCTTGCATGGACAACCCGATGATGTTATAGCAAGATTTGCCTCACCCTATGCAATCTTTCACATAGGGCCTTTTTCCATTTCCCTATGCAAACTTTTCATCCATTTTTACAAATTCCAGAGCCAAAAAATATATTTGTTTCCACATGTACGCACCTTGCCTACTATACAACATGCGTATATGCATGCTGCACCACTACAACCCGCGTACATTGGGATTTGTGCCCAAAAATGAAAAATGGTGTCAAGTTTCCATGTCACGACAGGAGATCTATGATCCTTGGCCTTCCATATACTGGAAACATTCCAACTTGGCCCTTCAGTTCCATTTGAAGGCTATAAATGGGCCAATTCCGAGCTATGGAAAAGAGGAGAAATAATTCAACTTTGAGAGAAAAGTTACTCTGGAGAAATTATTTACTTCATATTGAGTCTGCATCCCTTTGTCCTTTAAGTCTGAACACATTGTTCAACCCCCAATCTCTTCCCTTATTGATTGAGAACCTCATTGTTTCTCTTTTATGAGCTTTCCTTTAGTGGAGGCCCAGCTGGAAGGAACTTAGTTTCTCGGTTCTGAACCGCGCCGACATAGAAGTCTGTAACATTTTCACTTTTGTTGATCATATATTAATAAAATACTCTTTTCTCGTCAAATTGATATCTTGTAAATATTTGAATTATTATTCCATGGGTGTATTTGTTATGTATATTAATGGATTATGCTATTGAATGTTCTAACATCATATATTATCACCATATGCTTGCTTTTCTTGGTTGTTGAGGACTAGTTGCAGGTATATTTCTTTGGGTCAAGTGTTCAACGATGGACTTCATTGAACGTCTTGATGAGGTAGGCCTTTATCTTGTCTTGCTAGAATATTTGTTTATATAACATACTTGAGAATAGAGTTGATTTCTATAGTAATTTCCGTCTGTTGTGGTTTACCCCTAGCCATAGAGAGATTTTCCTCGTAACAGGTGAGCATGTGGATGTCCTCTACACGGATTGGGTAGACCTAGTCTAAACATAGGGAACCACTGTGCACTATGTTGATCAAGAATTTAGTGCAGCGTTCTTCTTCTCCGATAATACCAAATACTGGCAGGTTGTGGAGACACAACAAACTAGAATCTCGTAGGGGAATGTAATTGAGAGTTCACTGCCACTGGAACAATCCATTAGGAAAGGTAGTGCAATCCATGAAAGCGTTGGTAGCCACGTGGGGGAAATGGGAATCATCGGTAAAATTGAGGTCGACCAACCTAGTTTATTCGACCTTTCCATGCAGATTTCATTGAAAAATGACCCATGGATCAATGAACTTTGTTGGAACAATGATTCATATGAACCCTCGACCAGTTGTACAAACCATTGAAATAGGTTGACAATGGTAAAACAATAACAAAGGGGGCGAAGGCTTGGATGCAGGCTTACAAAGTGCTCAAGAGGCTCTAAGACTAAGGCTACAACAAGCACAAGAGTAAAACAATAGATGAATCCATCGGCCAAAGATGTGTTTATAAGAAATATGCAAAAGATGTTGAGACGACCATGAATTGAATACTATAGGGTGACACGATTGAGTATTAACATCGACTCAATCCCTAGAATGTGGTAGAATCCATGATGTGATTTGGGTAACTAAATGCATAAATGGAAAGTTGGTAACATGGATTTGGAATAACTCGAAAAAGTAATTACCAGGCGAGTGGTTAACTAGAAGAAAGTCATACAATTGTTAATATTTAAGTGATTATGATAGGCATAACCGAAATGATGGGTAAAATAGTACAAATGGATTTTAACGACCCACATGATGACACAAGGGCACAAGATTTTAATTTCAGTATCATTAGCATGAGAGGATGTGATTGTGACCTCCCTGACCACAAATTGAATATTCAAGTTGAATGACTTGGATAAGACAATGAAGCACTAAGACACGTAAACACATAACACATCACCATGTATTGATAGAAAGTAAAACAAATATAGAAATGGAAATCCTACTTACTAATACACTCCCAAAACTAGGAGCATAACAAAACTGAAATTATGTAGCAGACAGACAGGTAGGGATTTAGGCATGCACTATTCAACTAACTGGGTTAAATAATTCCATTGAGTTTCACTAATTTGACATCTCCAGATTCACGGATTTTCGCAACTATAAAAGGACCAAGCCAATGCATTTGGAGATTTCCTGAATGTTGCTGATACTTGTTGTCATATAAGAGAACATACTCACCTTGCACAAATGAATTATGCTTTACATTTCGATCATGTCAGGCCTTTTGTATGGATTTCTCCACAGTCTGATGAAAATATGCTAGGAACCCAACTTCCTCAAGTTCCAACAATTACTCCACCCACGCAGAAATAGATTCATCATCGATCATCTTGGTAGCTTGAATAATGAATAGACATGGGGTGAGGAACTCAAATGTCACAACTACTTCTCAACCATATACCAGTTAGAATGGGGTGTACCTATTTAAATGCTTCATGGTAGTCTCGTTTGCCCATAACACAGTCGAAACGTGCTTATCCCAATAATCTTGATTTGTGAAACAAACCATAGTCAACCCCATCTCTAATATTTTATTAAATGCTTCCAGTGTTCCATTAGTTTGCACATGATAAGGACTGCTCTTATGATGCTGAATAAAAAATTATCTAGTAAGGGTCGATATAGTTTCATTGAGAAAGTGGGTTCCTTGGTCACTGGTCAAGCTCCGAGGAAAACCAAACCTGGTAATAAAATTCTTAAACATAAACCATGTTGTGGTGGCTATAGAACAATCTCGATCAACCTTTGCTTCCACCCAGCGAGTCAGGTAATCAGTTGTGGTAATTATGTATTTGGCCTTGGAATGCTTAGTTGGGGGATGTATCAGACTGATGAAATCAACAACCTATTTTTCAAAATCTTGTAAGGTGTGAATAGGGTGTAAAATAAAATCATCGTGGCGTGATGGTTTTCCCACTCTCTAACATACATCACGGGCCCAAGCATATTCCTTAGCATCTTTAAACATTGTCACCTACCATAGTACTTCCTGTAAGATCTTTCTAACAGTTTCATTTCTGCCAACATGTCCTCCTGCAACTCTATGGTGACATTCCCATAGAATATCAGGTCATTCATGTTTAATCACGCAGCGCCCCAAGATATTACCCAATCCCAATTTTTAGAGTAGGCCCGCAATCAATTAATAATATGTTGCACGAACCACTAAGTGTCTCTTCTGGGTCACAAAATATCCTTTCGACATAGTACCCATAGTCAGGAATAGGGATATATCTGATAGATAATCAATAATAGCATCAATACAAAACATATCTGTGTCTAGGAGCTCTTCATCTACAAGTCCACCACTTTCTCTGAACTCTAGGCAAGACAAGTGATCTAACCTGGCATTTAATGTATGAGGCTTAACAATTACCTCAAAAGAGAACTCATGGAACAATAGCAACCACATGCAAATGTGACCCTCTAACGTAGGTTTGTTCACCAAATACTTCAAAGAATAATGCTCAGTAAAAAAATTAAAATTACTTCCAAGTAAATAATGCCTAAACTTTTGTAAAGAATACACCATAGCCAAGCCTTCCCTTTCGGTTGTGGTGTAGTTGCATTCAACTTTTGAAAGTTTGTGACTGGGAAAGTATATAGGATGGTCCAAATTTCCTTCCCCTGGTTGCGTAAGAATGGTGCCTAGCACAACTACAAAGGCATCAATATGGACATGAAATTCAAATTTCCAGTTAGGATAAGTCAAAATGGGAGCAATAGTTAATTTCTCTTTTAGCTGGTCGAATACTTTATCACAATCCTGATTCCAACGAAACCCTTCGGATTTTGTGAGAAGTTGTTCCAAACTTGTTGTTATTCTTGTGTTTTCCCTAATAAATCAACGGTAATATCCAGTATGGCCCAGGTTTGTGCACAACTTATTGACAAAGGTAGGGGGAGGCATATTAAGAATAACTGCAATTTTTTCAGGATCGACTAGTACTCCTTCCCGAAAACAATATTCCCTAACATATTCCCAAATGGTACACAAAAATAACATTTTAATAGATCAAGGGAAATTTGTAATTGTCTACAGCAGTCCAACAACAAGTGTAATAGCCCAATTTTCTCTTTAAGTAATTTGTATACAATCCAATAGTCCAAGTATACCTCAAGGAGCTTATGAATGAAATTGTGAAATGTTGTGATCACGATCCGAGAAAATATTGTTGAGGCATTCTTAAGAACGAAAAGCATAACATTGTATGAAAACAATACCCACTCACCAGTGAAAGTATTCTTATTCTTATCTTCCTTGGCGATTCGAACTTGGTAATATCCGGAAAACCCATCTGTAAAAGAATATGCCTAATTTCCCACTACTTGATCCAGTACCTCATCGCTAAAATTGGTAGGAAAGGGGTCATGTACACAAGCAATGTTTAGTCTTCTATATTCCACACAAACTCGTATATCATATGTACCTTTCTTGGTTATTACGATAGGACTGATTCATTCAGCCTTATCGATAGGGAAAATCAATTTCCTTCTTCAATTTCTCTTTGACTCTGGGATTTATCTGATATGGCCTATGCTTGACTGGTCTTGATTCAATATTTAACTCTATATTCATCTCCCCAAAATCTCCCTTAATACCTTTTAGTTCAAAAAAAATTGTAGGGAACAAATCCTCATATTCCCGAAACAAATAATGTATCTATATCGCAGTTTGTTCATCCCAATAGTCTCCAATGGATGCTAGTTTAGGGTGTTCATCAGTTCCTATATTGACTTTCTACAACTTCAAGGGTTTGGTATAGGAACTTTGTAAATAATTTGGGATAGTATCTTTAACCCCCCTAGACCCTTTGGATTCCTGAAATGTCAAATTCCTAATTTCCTCAAGGTCATAGGGATATTTTGGGTTTCTATCAACAATAAGACATACTAGAGGTAGTCGAGCAGAGGATGGGTAAATACTATTATGGAGGTAATCATGTTCAGGATAGACAATATGATGAAGAATAGGTAAATATTATAATGAAGGAGGTACTCTTCTAGCCGGCGCATCACTCTTTTTCCTTACCGACGCAATGGCATTTAACTTTCTACCATGTGTATCTAATGTTGGTGTGATATGGGGTTCCACAAAACCTTTGTGCATCCACAAAATTGGTTCTTCAAAACAAAAGGCCCAACATGCCCCTACCACATTCCTTGACTCATCCCAAGTCAACATTTCTCGTCTTTTCTCTACTCGCCCTCAAAATGGAGGGCCCAACATGTCCTTCAACTATACTTTCACACTCAAGTAGAGAGAGTAAGATAGAAGGTTCAAAAATAACAACTAGACTATGGGAAGGACCATTAGAACCAATAAGACCTAAATCAATTCCCAAGCTTCCAATACCAACCTGATAAGGAGCACCCCTCCCTTCAAAACCTCCCAAGTATCATCATTCCCTTTAGAAATACCCACAAACAACCCACTGATATGCCAAGAACCAACACCATAACCTTAAAATAGGTGAGAAACTACATAATGGGACTAAATATTTTAAAGACATGCCTTCCTTAAAGAAAACAATGTCCTATATTCGATTGAGAATAGTCAGGTTGTCTAGCATGATCCAAACATACTTTCTTCAAGGGGGTTTGTATCATCCTTTGAATCAATGATCCCCTCTAGAATATTGAGAGACCCTCTTTTTTCAATAAATATTCACATGCTAAACCAATGGTAGGATCAAGTTCTAGCCCTAAAACTTTGGAGACTCCAATATCATCTACACCTTGGTGGGAAGCAAAACCATCACTTTTGTTCTTGTCCATTGATTTTCTATCCTTCTCCCAAGATTTCTTATGGAATAGAAAATCATAGTCTTGGGCCAAGTTTCCATTCAAATGACACTGTACACATTTAAAAGGAACACCATACTAATCTAGAATTTGTGTGAAGGAGAAATTTCCTTTCTACAAAACTAGCTTTGATGCTAGACCTTCCTTCATGTCTAAACCCACCAAAATGTGTGTAATGGACATATTCTTGGTGTCTAAAAAACTCATATCAACCTCAAAGAAAGTTCATGGTGAATTCTTGATCTCCTTGAAAACCTCAAATGATCGAAAAATCCTTAGATGTCAATCAGTTCTTAAGAATACATTAAACATTCGATCAGATTCAGGAAACTAAGATCGTCTTGAATATTTGCAAAACATCATGTGAAAACACTTATTTATCTGTAAACTTCATTAATCTATAAATATAACTTGTAGAAATAAGAGTGCCAAAATAGAGAGAAATAGAGACATCAAATAAAAAGGCTCATTACACAGTTTGATAACGAAGTTCACCCATCTTGGGCTACGTCTCTAGGTCTACTTCCAAACAGTTAGACCGATCAATTAATGCTCAAATGCTTGATACAATGATGAATTACAATGGAAAATTTGAACACACCCTTCAATTTTGTTTCTCAAACCCAGAAACAAAGGTTACCATTGATTTCCTCTCGAAGTTCTGAGAAAAAAGAACTAAAACTTGACTATGTGCTGAATAGGTGCCAAATGACCCCTTTTTGCACGTATAATGAGACCATGGGTCTCATACAAAAAAAATGGAACTAAGATATCCTTACGCAACAATTTTATACAAAACTGATATCACCATCAGATTCCTCTCAAAATTCTGAGAAAAATGAGTACAAACACTCTATACTTTCCTTAAAGAACTCAATACCATGCAAAACAAGAAAAATCAAACTAAGAACACCTCTCGCACACAAATCGAGACAAAAATATACACTTGGCATGAAATTCTATGGCACACATTCCAATATTTTGTGCTTGGTTTGGGCATATGATTTTATATAGGGATAGGTTGGCCTAACCGACCCCCTATATTCCCAGGCTATATTGTTACAACTTAAATATAATTTGTTTGTTTGTTTTAACAAACAATAATCAATGGCACATTGGTAGGAGGAATATGTTAATTCGTTGGAATATTCCTTAGAATATTCTCCTAGAGGTCATGGGTTCGATTCCCATTCAACCCAACAAAATTTTATTCCATTAATCAAATTTGGCCAATCAGAGAGTGCCATGTGGAACTCTCTGATTGGTCCATATGTTGTACAATCAACACCTACATCAGTTACACAATATCTTGCCCTGTCATTGCTATATCACCTGTCTACCATGTTAGTGTATGAATGCTATGCCACCATTTTTACTATACATTCCACATCAACATACGGATGACAAATGGAATTTTTTTATTGGTCCAATAGGGTGCCAAAAATGCCAAATCTGAGTGACACATGGTAACCTCTCATGATGCCACATCAACATGCTGACGTCATTCCAACGTCAACCTATGCCATTTAATTTGTACGGATGGCCACGTGGCGCCCCCATTTTTCCTTCTATCTTTTCTTTCCCAAAACTTCAAAAAGACATAAATTTCTCATACGAAGTTTGTTTGAGGCGATTCACACATTTTTGGAAAGCTCTCATTGAACTCTATGCAATGGATTCATTTTCAAGAGGATTTGAGATGATCAATTTTTTAGCATCCTGGATCCTCCTAGATCACTATTGGACATGTAATCCTTCTTGGATGTGTTACTTGTAACAATATTGTAAATATGAATAGTCGTAGGTGATAGGAAATGTCTTCAGTTATGGAAGACCATCAGTCATTTAATGTTGTATTTATACACCTATAAAGATAATGCAATCGAAATCAAAATGGAGTTATCTTTTCTTCCATTCCTTTCCTAACAATGGTATCAGAGCCACGTCAACTCCATGAATTATTTTGGCATTTCCTTTCCCTGGGTGAAGAGAAAATGCTCAACCTGTCTGCTAGTCATTCTGTGGTCCAATATGACTGATTCCCTGGCCATTCCTCATTGTATTTTCCACCTCTCAGGTCCAATGATTCTTACAACTGCACTCACGCAACACTAGTCCCCGACTTCACCAAATCATAACCCTTACCCTATACCTAATTTTGAACCTTCCTATGGTATCACGCTACCTCATTCATACCTAATTTCACACCTTCACACTTGGTCTGAGTTGCAGACTAGGGTTTGCAGATATCTACCTTCGCCCAACCCGATTGATGTAATTTATTCCTTAAGAGCATTCCACAACCCTATGCCCTCCTCGCTACATTGTCTAGTTATATTTCTTCAATCGACACGATGACTTCCATGTGAATTAATCGATGCCATCTAATTCACTACACACAAATAAAACCTATAGCCTCCTCTCTGCATCGTATCCCACAAACTCGGCCACGAACTCAATTCAGCCTCCTCTCATTCAAAAGAAGAGTGGATCAATACCATGGCATATTCAATCAGATTCGAGCGCCGGATTCCTTCACCCATGTTTCTCAACATGACACTGATTATTGATCATATTCCCTCACAATAGATACTTCTCATTGCTTTGCAAGTAATGCATGAAAGTGAAAGAGTTTTAAAAATCAGAGAGGATTTATTTTTTCAAATATGGGCAACTTCATAGATCTAATATGTATCTCAACATGATACATATCAGCTTGTAGTGATCAAGGAGATTTTGGAATATGTCCTTAGATTCAAGATGTGGGGATTTAAATCATTTTCCATCTTATTGCATTTTAATTAAAGATAGAAATGAATTTTATGTTAAGTAAAATCTAATAAGTTTCTCTAGCATCATGATTCCTTCATACACCATTGTCAATCAAATGTTGTCTTTATGTTATAGCCCTAAATATCCCTACACATGCATACATGGCCTTGGCCCTCTTACTTACATATTTTTTCAAAGCACTGCTAAGAAGCTCTTCTAAAAAACCATGTTTTGGAAGATGTACGTGCCTTGCACCATTATAGCCCATGTACATATGCTTGTTGCACCACTAAATCTAGCGTACATATGCATGTTTCACCATTACAACCCGCGTATGCTTGCAAAATTTGCAAAAAATAAAAAGTTGCAAGGAATTCGTTGTAATTCACGGGCTATTAGAGGTTTCCCAAATAATCCACCTGCTATAGCTTGTCACCCAACCCAAATAACCATCCTTTTGGCATATTAAAGGAGGTGTTGGGGTCTCATTTCCAATCTAAGCATAAGAATAATGAAACTCTACCCGATTTCACTTCCCCTCCTTGCCCAATATATTGCTGCCTTTTGTGAGAAATTGCCTCAGCATACCCTCATTATCCCCTTCTTCCTCCATTCATCCCCCCTTCCATAGAAGAGATTAGAAGGTTGAGAGAAGAAGTTCATATAAGGTGCACTTGGAGCATGGTAAAGAGGAGCCCAGACCAGGTTTGCGAAACGGTAGCCAACTCAGATTGTAGGGTATAATCTTTGTGTCATGAATAAAAGAATTACATTTTCTTGTCCCAAATGATGGTGTCTTGAATACTTTTATTGATTTATGCTTGACATTCTAACATCTAACTCTAACTTATATATGGAATATCATGCTTGTAGTTCTTTGTTTTTCAATTTTTGGATGTAGGTCATCCCTGGGAGGAGGCGTGCAATCAGTGGAACTTCCAAGCGCGAGGAGATCATCACCAGATGTGGGATTAGAGGTATAGTTACCCGATCTCCTTTCTCTTTGCTTTCTTTATATTAGTTTTGGTATGTTTGGGGTAGTATTGAGAATTAATTAGATTTTAGACGGTTATTCTCTCTGCCTACATTGTAAACCCTGGTGTAGTTAAAGGGGGTTATTTCCCACTAGAAGAAATGGCGACCATACCGGGGAAGCCTCTAGGGTTTTTTAGGGGATTTTGGGTTGTTCGATTGGTTTGTTTTCCTTTCAAGTTTCTTTGAGTTTTATGAGTTTGTCAAGGGATTCTGGTCACCTTCAGGTGCAATACCAGTTGTCCTTTCCCTATAAGACTGTCTGATCTTTTACTTTTTTGGAAATATACCGAGGTGTACATGCCCTGTATTGAGTCAACCAATACATACACACTCTGATCAATAAACAACCCGCGTACATACACAAGATGCTGATGCAACAACCCACGTCTCTGTTTCAAGAATTTTTTTGAAGAAAAGGGAGTTTGCCTCTTTCCTGATTGAATTTCACACTTCTCAGGGTTTTCTTGGATCAGTCCAGAGTCTTTGTTTACAACCATATCCTGGGTTTAAAGTTCAATTTACTTGTCTTCTTGATTTTCTTGTGTTTACTTTTAAAAGAGTTTTAAGCAAGTTGTTGAATTGTAGATATGCCTTCTTGGTTTCTTGATTGATTCCCTGCGATCCACAATGGGCTAAAGATCTATTTCAATCTTGTTTTAGTTTTCTTTTTACCCCTTTTAATTTCTTTGAAAAAAGAAAAAGATTTATTTCAGTTTTTCTCTTTAAGGAAATTTCAAAAAAAAAAGATTTTCTTTTCAGTTTGGTAAAGTAGTTAGAGTTGGTTATTTCCAAAAAAGGAAAAAGAGTCAGTTTTTTAATCTCTTTCTTGATTCTTGAAGCATAAGTATCTTGTAGTCAAGAGAAATTACGTTTTAGGTTTTCTTTACAAGATCTTTAAAAAGTTAGTTAAAGAAAAGTTGGTTACAAAGAGTTAGTTATAAAACTTTTCTTTTGGATTAGAAGTAATTTTTCTTTCAAGTATTTTAATTTTCTCCTCTTTTTGTCTCTTTATAACATCATGAGTTTCACCACCATATCCCTATGAGTAAATCAAGCCTTTAAAAAATAACGCTTAATCTAAAATAAACTAGACTTTTTCTGTTTGTAGGGTCAACTAACTAGTTTAGGGTTAGGGCCTTGAATTAGGTTGGAGAGGAAACTCTTCAAGGCTGTTAAATCAAACATTGGAGTATGAGTTAGGGAGTGTTTATTTCTAGTGTCATAAAAGTTATCTGGGACCCCCCTCTAACAGAGGGGATAAACATGAGGTCACGTGAAGAAAGGTAGCGGAGATAACCCCTTCAAAGATGGACTGAACGTAATGGGGAATGCATATTGAGGATCTGTCTTGGGAGTATTACCGATTGCATTTTCCTACGGATCTTTGTGGACCTCAAATCCATTCGAGATCCTCTGTTGTCTTCTAAACCACTTGCTCTCAATACCCTCGATAGGTTTCAGAGTTGTTATTGTTGACTATACCTGCCTTGTGACTAACTGCCAGCTGACAACTTAGTTTCCCATATTCTAGGGACTTACACAGGTGACTGTGGAGGTATACTGCGGTACCTGGGGCAGACGTCAGGTCACGCTTCACAGAGTATACCCAGAGGGTGCTTCCATGTTCGATTTTCACTTGCACCGGTTAGTTTCTCTAGTGTTGGTTGGCGTAGCTATCCTTCCTACTAGATAGTTGACTGCTTCATTTGTCTCTTAGGAATTTTTATTTTGAGTGTGTTCTTGGTGTTTAAACGTTAGTTAAGTCTTATTGTGTCGATTGATCATTTCAAAAAGTGGAATATCAAGATCTTTGACGGCCGTGAAGTCTTCAGTGCCTACCGTCGGTAGCATTGGAGTGACCTCGCCATCTTTATGGTGAAGACTTGACCAACAAGGGTCGTTCGAAGCGACTGGGCCACAGGAAACTGTGACCGAGCCTGCTCCGCGAGGAGACTATTACACTCTAAAGGAACCTACTTTTTCTGAACTAGAGGCAGAAGCTCTCGAGCCAGCCAACCCTTCCATCATTGACTTGTCGACGTCGATCTTAGTACAAGTTGTCCCTCTTGAGGTGACAGCTTCCGAGCGCCAGCTAGTTTTACAAGCGAAAATGGAAGAAAATGATGCTACTTCGTCCAAGAGTCCTCATACTCCCATTTCAAATACTACTGCAGGGAGCATATTTCTTCATCTCCCACCTTCGCTAGTCCAGACTAAAATGGTCTTGAATCCATCTAGTTCGGCTAGAGGTCCGATACCGTCATCGGTGGTGACCACTGCTCCATTCAATCAGAGTGCGACAGGGTCTCCATTCTCATTATATGGGATGCCTGACTTTGATTCGAATTCAATTCTTACCTACTCCACATTACAGACCATGGGTCTGGGGGCAGGGAGCTCAAATGATCCTATACAAGGGTCTACCGGGGGCACTTCAACCCCATTTAATGCTATCCCTTATGGTGGGGGTCATATACCTCCTCTGTCCCCCTCACTCAGTGGTGCTTTCCAGCAAACCATCGAGCCAAATGCTTATTACAAATTGTTTAGAGTAGGAAGTTGAGGACCTTCATCTTACAAAACGTCAGTGGGATATATGTCATTCTCTTTGTTTGGCGTGTTTGGGAGAAACACTTTTTATTTGGATGCCTTCTCGGATGGGGGAAATCCCAGTTTTGGGCAATAGAACCCCGTGCAGGGTATTATTCCTTCACAAGGAGCGGCGACATGAGTTTTATCCTCTCAGGGGATTTGGAATCCTTGGCAGGGATCAATTCCCTTGCAAGGGATTCTAGTCAGGGGAAACCCCTTCCATGCTCAATGGAACCCCGAGCAAGGCTCCGTACCTATGCCCGTCAGATTAGCTGGGGGCATCCCCTTCCAAAATCCTTGGAACACAATGTAGGGAGAAATCCCCACGCAAGATATGTCGTCTAATTATGGGAGTCAACTGATGATATCCCAACAGATGTAGTTTACGTATGCTGGTCAAGGCCATGGTTTCTACCTGAACCCTGGGTAGTAGTCCAACTTTTCCTGGAAACCTCATGCCAGTCAAACTCCAAGACCCTCTTTTCCTGTACATAGTACTCAACCTAAACTACCATTTCTAGAAACGTTGCATATGGAAGACTTGTTGAGGTTACTTAACGACCCAATTTTTCATGATCCACGTTGGCCCCCCATGCCTACTAAGTTTCCCTCAGATATTCCAAAATTTGAAGGCAAGCCTGGCAAGGATCCAGGTGATCATGTGACAACATTTTACTTATGGTGCTCTTCAAACTCACTGCAAGACGACTCCGTCCAATTGTGACTTTTTCAATGCACTCTTATCGGAGGTGCCATGAAATGGTATATTGAGCTCAACCACTCGAGGTATTCTTAATTCAATGAGTTGGCGATGGTCTTTTTGAACCATTTCCAGTTACCAGTGAGATACGATGTTGGCACTGAATTGCTGGCCAACTTTGAGCAAACCAAGGCCGACCATATCTTTGAATGGCGGTGTCGAAAGAGATTGATTAAGGTCCAGGTCCCTCCATATTTCTTTCTAGAGTGGTTATTTAAGTCTTTGGTGCCTTTCATCTCCAAGTACGTAGTGACTTCTGGAGTGTTTTCATAGGAGGAGGCGATAATGAGAGCGCAACAACTTGAACTGATCTACTCTCAGTCCGACATGCTCTATGAGATTTTTCCATATGCACTGTAATCTATCCTTGACAAGGCCAAGAAAAATTATGGACCCCATGCCGATGGTATTGTGGGCTCAACACAAGGAAAGTCCATTGATATGGTGTTAAATCAATTGCAACAATTGTCGATACAACAGGCTATGGCTAGCCAGACCTTGAGTTCGGCTGCTCCCCCTACTCAAATGATGGATGTACATAGTGTGCAGTCGACGAACCCTAAGGCCAACCAATATCCTAAGGGGAAGAAGAAACAATGGAACAAGAAGGGTAAAGGGGAAAAAAAATCTACTAACAATGTTGGCGGGGGAAAAACAGAGAAGAGGAAGTCGTAGTATACATGTAATATTTGCATGGAGGACCACCTGACCCATCTGTGCCCTAGACTTGCAGAAGCTCATAAGTTATTGGCGCAAAAACAACCTAATGTGCTGAGGAACCCATTTCCACATGGGAAAAACATGGCTCAAGCTTCAACATCCTCGAGTGCAGAAGGGGGCATTTAGGGACCCCCCGCGTCTACCAGTAATAACCTGGTTGTGAATGTTTACATGATGAAAGTCAAGGCTAACATAGTGACTAGGGCCCGAGATTATGGAATGCCGAAATCTATCAAAAAGGGAAAAGAATACACAAACCCACCCAATCCTCTCTAGATTGAGAAGACGGCGGGCGAAACAATGACATGCATCCTAAAAGGTGCATTCAATAAAGCTTCTCATAATTTGAACGTGAGGGCTGCTCAGAACTACTCCGTTGTGGAAGATTTGGCACAAACCCCTTGCGCCATGTCTGCTTTGGAAGTCCTCCAAAGTTTCCCTTTCTAGAGAAAGGCTTTGTTATCCACCTTGGGATCGACGGAGACTTGTAACCCAGGAGCAATCTTTCTTGATCCAACCGACTTGAAACCTCATTTTCCTTACCACGTTGTGTTTTAGATAGTAGTGGCTTACACCAAAATATATTTTACTTGAAACATCTTCCGTACTATGGTTGACGAGGGTGCCTCAACTTGCGTAATTTCATTGGCGTGTTACAAGGCCATTGGCCAACCCAGTTTGTCTCCATCGCCTACATTGATTACGACATTTGACGGTCGCTCATTCAAACTACATGGAATCATTCCTTCTTTTCCCATGCAGTTGGGAGGAAAACCCGTGTGCGTTGAAGTTGAAGTGGCCGATGTGCCTCTTGACTGCAACCTTTTTTTAGGAAGGAGTTGGACTTATGCAATGCATGTAGTGGTTGCTACGTTTTTTGGGTCTTGTGTTTTCCGCACGAGGGTCGGATTATGAGCATTGACCAGTTGTCTTTCTTCCATCTTGACCCTTCATTGGGGGCATCCACAATCCTGATGATTGATAATCCTCAACCTGGCACCGTCAACTTAGGGGTTGGTTTGTGTCCATCATTGATGGATACTTTTGATTACCTGCACCCTTTTGGCGATGTCAAGCTTATATCAACTGTCCCCGGCCAACCTAGGGATGAAATCTTTCAAGTGTTGTCATTTCGAACGACTTAATTTCATGATCCATGGAGTATTCCTTCCTCACTGGATTTGATGGAAGGGAAAAGGAATTCTCACATGGCCATGCCCTTTTTTGCGGCTGAGGTTGTGTACAACATTGTCCAGCAAGCTTCGACCGACCCCTATTCGACTCCCGCATAGGGGTTAGATCTAATTCTCGAGCCTATTTGGGCTCAAGGTTATCTTTCCGCTACCTATCCTTTAGACCTAGTATTTCCCTCTGATGAGGCGATTCTTGAGGCATTGATTGGTCCAGACAGACCTTGAGATGATCTTCATTATAGATCTTACTTTCTTCCGGAGTTAAGGAGAATAGAGGTGGGAGAATTCCTTTCGACCGTGAATAAAGATAGGGCTTGTCCTATTAATCTTTTGGCTATGCATGTAGTTTATGCCGAGGGTAATATGGAAAGTATCACTGAAACGATTCTCATAGATATCTCCAGAACCCTTAGCATTGTGGAGAATGTTTTCGTCAGAGCTGACTGCTCTCCCGAAGAGATTTGAATTTATACAGAGTTATTTAAGGAATTTCACAACGTTTTTTCCTGGTCTTACAATGAAATGCTAGGCATAGGCCCAAGAATCATCGAACATGAAATAATGAATTATCTTGATGCCAAGCTAGTTTGACAAAATCTTCTTCCAGTGAATCCTTGAAAAGAGGTAGAAATTAAGGATGAAGTAGAGAAACTGCTTAAAGCCGGTTTTATCTACCTCGTGAAGTTGACAGAATGGGTGTCAAACCCAGTTCCAGTTAATAAGAAACAGGGTACAATTTGCATGTGCATGGACTTCCCTGACTTGAACAAGGCCTGTCCAAAAGATAATTTTCCCACCCCATTCATCGATCAGATTGTCGATGAATTCACAGGCTACGAGGTCTTTTCATTCATGGATGCTTTTTCAGGATATAACTAGATTCAGATCAAACCCGAAGACCAACATAAAAAAACTTTTATTTGTCCTTGGGGCATGTTCACATATCGTAAGATTCCTTTTGGCCTGAAGAATGCTGGAGAAAATTTTCAGCAGGCCATGTCGTTTTCTTTTCACGGCCTTAGACATATAGTCGAGGCATATCTTGATGATCTAGCATCACACTCTCGCAAGAGATTTGATCATCTTGCACACCTTCGAATAATCTTTGAACAATGTCGCTACTATCAGATTCACTTGAATCCTAACAAATGCAGCTTCTGCGTGACGTCAGGTCCTCTCTTAGGTTTCATTTTTTCGACAATAGGGATCATGGTCGATCCTCTCAAGGTTGAGGAGATAGTTCAATTGTCTCCCCCATTCACAATACCCCAGCTTCAAAGCTTACAGGGGAAAGAGAACTTTTTTCAGAGTTTTGTCGTGAATTATGCTGAGATCACTAAAGGGTTTATGCATCTCTTGAAAAAGGGAGTCCCATTTTGTTGGGATGAAACCACTCAACACTCTTTTGAAGCGTTGAAACATGCCCTTACGTCTACCCCTCTGATCTGCCCCCCTAATTATAATAGAGATTTTGTGTTGTATTTGGCTGTTGCGGAGTCAACCATCGGCATGGTCTTGGTTCAAGAGGATGATTTGTTCAAGGATCAGGTTATTTATTACCTTAGTTGAGGCCTGGTTGGGCCGGAACTAAACTATTCTCATGTTGAGAACTTTTCTTTGGAAGCAATGCATGTTGTCCAACGGTTTCGTCATTACATTTTTCTTCGCAATACCACTGTCATTATCATTGTGAACCCTTTCCAATATGTGTTGACACAATGGGTCATTGGTGGAAAGATCAATAGATGGATTGTAATCCTCTAGGAATTTGACTTGGATTTTGTTTTCGTGAAATCCAAAAAAGTCGGTGGTCTTTGCTGAACTTATTTCGGAACTACCGGTCGAGTCTAGTGATATCACGCCCGAAGAATCACCTATTAAAGGAGATATTTTTCTAATCACATCTTCGAATCCCTGGTATGGGGTTATACTAGTCTATCTCCAGATTTTGAAGTGCCCTACTTCTGCTTCCCACAATGAGCGTCGATGAATTCTCCATTAGGCACAAAACTATCTCATACTCGATGACACTTTGTATCATCGAGGTGTAGATTGCATTCTTTGTCGGTGCCTTATTCACGAAGAATAAGAGCTCATTTTGAACGACTGCCACACTGGAGCATGTGGTGGTCATTTTTCTTGGTTGGAAACAACCCAAAATATTCTACGTGTCGATTACTTCTGGCCCTCATTAATCAAGGATTTTGTTGAGGAGGTCAAGAAGTGCCACCTGTGTCATATCTTCTCTCGGAAGATGCAGGCACATCCTACTCCTATGTTTCATGTCATTGTTGTTGGTCCTTTGACCAAGTGGGGGATTGATTTCACTACATGTCACCCGACTTAAGCTAGGGGGCATCGTTACATCATCGTAGCGATAGACTACTTCACAAAGTGGGTCGAGGCTATGCCAATGTTTAAAAATGATGGCAAAATATCAAATCTTTTCATTTTTAACCAGATAGTAGCAAGGTTTGACATCCCGAAGGATATTGTCACTGACCATGGCAGTCACTTCCAAAACAAAATGATGATCGAGTTAACATCAAAGATTGGGTTGATGAAAGAACATTTGTCACCTTATTACCCATAAGCGAATGGTCAGGTTGAAGTTGTGAATAAGTCTCTCAAGAGTATTCTTTAGCGAACGATCAATTATGCCAAGTCAAATTGGCATTTGATGTTGTACTCAATGTTGTGGGCCTACCAAACTTCTGTGAAGACTAATACTAGTTTCTCACCTTTTCAACTCATATACGGGCTAGAAGTAGTCTTACTTATTGAGTGTCATATCCCATCTTTAAAGTTGACAGTGGAATTACTGCCAGACACTTCACCGCTTGAGGAACACCTACTATATCTCGAGCACCTCGATGAGCAATGTAGTGATGCAGCCTCGGCCAATGAGGCTCATAAGCAACGAGTTAAGTGTCTGTATGATCGATCCGTTTGTCCTCAGATTTTATTCGAAGGCGATCTTGTCCTGGTCTATGATCAAGACAAGGATCCCCCAGGGGCAGGCAATTTCAAACCCATGTGGTTCAGACCGTTCATTGTGAAAGAGTTCTTAAAGAAGGGAACTTACCATCTGGTTGAATTTGAAGGAAATACCTTGGTGGAGCCTAGAAATGGGCTCTACCTCAAGAAGTATTACTCTTAGGCTGGTCACCTGGGTGACTTCTTGTATATATGTATAGTTCTAATACAATTTTTTGTCTTTTTTGTTTTGTGGACATGTAGTTATTTATGTCTTCTTTTTCACTCTGGTAGAGTCAAGTGAATCAGAGGTGCATTTTGCATTCGCGGACGATGCTAGACGACACACTTGAAGGCTTGCTTCCATAACTTGGGTGATTTTCACACATGGAGGCCAGTTGCGATCTTTTGGAGGTATTTGTCTAGGTGGTTCTACAAACAATGTCACCGAGTACAATGTAATGATAGAGTTTCTTCGTGACGCTTTGTTGCATGGCATTTCACACCTCCGGGTCTATCTAGATGCTCAGTTGGTTGTGTCCAAGTTGAATCGAGTTTACCACGTGTATGATCCTACTTTGCACCAATGTTTCCTTAGGGTACGTCTCTTAGAATGTTACTTTGATTACATTACGTATATCCATGTTCCTAGGAGATTTAATCATATGAAGGATACTCTAGCTAATCAAGTATTAGATTGGCATGTAGCACACACATATAAAGAGAAGCACACACATACACATGTACATACATTTGTAAAAATGTGATCCATAAGAAAAATAAGATGTATATATATATATATCAAAAGTGTTATGAGTACATAGGTGGGTGTGAACGCCTCAAAAATATGGTTCAATATACATCCTTGGGCTTATGCCCTCAAAACATACATGTACAAGAGTGCCCTCGGCACATATAAAGTCTAGCCTATCTAAGCTCAGTGATATAGATTTTATGAGGAGAATGAAATGACTATAGATTATTAATAGCTTCTTAACACAAAATAATAGAGATACAGTAAAACTGGTTTTCTATTCAATAAGGAAATAAGCTGAAACTGTAAAATGCAGCAGAAACAAGCTTGTTGGAATGGTGGCGGCTTATCTCTGAGAAGAGATGTGACGGTTGTGCTCATTTGCAAGAAGATGATTACAATGAGGCTCTAAAGGCCTTTTTAAAATAAAAAGGAATGCAAAAAACCCTATACATCCAAAAACCTAACCCTAGGAGATGAAGCACTAAAAGTCATGTGGGCCCCATTTGGGTAAGTTAGTACATCAACTTCCCGGGGTCGTAATGTTTGCATACGATCTCCGTTTTAGCTGTATGATATCCCATTGGAAAGGTATTTTCGAGGAGATTCATTTTTGGGGTAATATCAAAGGAAATTATATATTTCTCCCCATTTTCCCAAAAAACATCATTTAGAGCCTCAAAACGGCTCTGGAAGTGAAAAACTGCTAAAAATAGTAAACTACCAAAATTGCCACAAAATTGTTTTGAGCCAGTTGGAAAAGGTGGGTGGCCACCAATATACACATAGATCAATCCTCCCTTATTAGGAAGCAATGGTCTCCATTTCATTGATTTCTCCCATCAGATGAGGAAATTTCTGCTGAATTTGACCCCGGGTGAGCCACTTGCCTTGGTTCAGGAGTTGCCTTGCTTTGACGACTCAATAAAGATAGATCCTTTGTTGTCGAGTGCCCTTGATATGTGTGTCCACAATCTAATCACTAGATTCCTGTTGTATGCAGTAGGGGTTGAGCTATGTTGGTGTCAATTGTTCTGCTGCTTCCGAGGTGTCCAATAATGGTGGGAAATAAGGGTGAAGGAGATCCACGTTGAACACTGGGTGTAGGCCAAGGTAAGGAGGAATGTTGAGCTCAAAAGAATTATCCCCCATGACCTTGGTGATGGTGTACAACCCATAATGTAGTGGGTGAAGCTTCCGATGGGGTCCTGTAAGGTGTTCTTTCTGCAAGTGCAACCAAACTTTGTCGCCCACCTGAAACTTATGTGGCACCCGATGTTGATCATGGTGCTTTTTGTACTTGTCATTGGACTTCTGTAGGATATCCTGAACATGTTGGAAGATGTGATGGATCCACTCAATGAACCAGGTGGATTTTTCATCTTTATTTGGATCAGGAGATGAGTCGGTCGAGGTGATCGCAAAGGGAAGTGCAACATCTATGGGACCCAATGGTTGGAATCCCAACCCCACCTGAAAGGGGCTGTGGCCAGTTGAGCTATGTAGGACTTAGTTGTAGCTATGTTGGATATAGGGAAGGATATCATCCCATGTACAAGGGTGCTTGGAATTATACATGCAAAGGATATGCACAATCATTCGATTTATGACCTCGGTTTGGACATCTATCTGGGGGTGGAAGGTCATGGATTTGGTGATCTTGGTGTCCAGCAAGAACCAGAGGCTTGACCAGAATGTGTTGAGAAATTGACTATCCTGATCTGAGACAATGGTTTGTGGGATTCCAAAATGTACCCATACTCATTCAAAGAATATCTTGGAAGTGGCCTCTGTTGTGATCCTCTTCTTGCAGGCAACCAGAATCACCATCTTAGAAAAGTGATCAACAACCACAGAAACAAAGTCATTTCTCTGCTTGGTGGAAGAGAGGCCTGACATGTAGTCCATTGAGATGGATTCTCATGGCATGTAAGGAGTAGGAAGAGGGGTGTACATGCCATGTTTCTTAGTGGTTGGTTTGGAAATAGTGCAAGCAATGCAGGACCTGATATACTTGTTGATCTCTTGTTGAATTTTTGGCCAGTAGAAATGTTTCTGTAGCATCGCCACTATCTTTTCGACGCCGAAGTGTCCTACCACTCGAATATAGTGGGCTTCCTAGATAATATTCACTCTCTCTCTTGATGGAACACATATATGGCCTAGATAACACAACAACCCATCCTAAATATGGAAATTATGGACAACTGCGTTTGCACCCAACATTTGGTAGGTGGTGGAGAAGTCCGAGTCTGTCTCATAGAGTTGGGGCCATCCAGAGGTCTCATGGCCACAAGATTCTAGCACCGTGGTGAGTGTCGTGACTGGCAGTCTGCTGAGGAAATCAGGGACATGATTGGTGCATCATGTTTTATACTTGATGTTGAGATGGAATTGCTGCAAGTATGTGGACCACTTTTGATGAAGGTCATTATGAACTTTTCCTTGTGTCTACATAAACTGTAGTGGCTTATGATCAGTCTATATGACTGTCTCCTTCCCAAGAATGTAATATCTCCACTAGTGACAGGCTTGTACAATGGAGTACATTTCTTTATCGTAAGCAGGGTACTTGCATACAACATATGATAGTGTCTCACTATGATAGGCCATGGGGTGGTTGTGCTGAGTGAGAACGACGCCCACAACGTAGTCTGAAGCACCTGTCTCGATCTCAAAGGGTTGTTGTAGGTCTGGAAGTGAAGGTATTGGGGCTGAGCACAAGCACTACTTCAAATCATCGAATGCTTATTGTTGGGACCGACCCCACACAAATTTATCCTTACCACCACCCTTGTTTATTTGGTTGAGGGACCATGTAATATGGGTGAATCCAAGCATGAACTTGCGATAGAAATTGGCAAGGCCCAAGAAGATCCGAAGCTCAGTGAGTGTGGTTGGGGATGGATAGTCATGGATGACTTGGATATTGGTTGGATCCACATGTACGCCATGTTGATCAATGATGTAGCCCAGGTAATGGACCCTATCCATGTTGAAGGAGCATTTTTCCAAGTTGGTGTATAGCTTTTGCTGCTGCAGGGTGTGTAGAACCTGCTGAATATGCTACAAGTGTTTAGCCCAAGTCTTGTTGTAAATGAGAATTTCATCAAGATACACCACTACAAACGTATTGGTGAATGGTCACAAGATATCATCCATCATCCTCATGAAAGTGGTTGGAGCATTTATCAAACCAAAGGGCATGGCCAACCATTTAAAAAGGCCTTCCTTTGACTTGAAGGCGATCTTCCATACATATGTCTGTTCTATCGGGACCTGGTGGTAGCCAGACTTCAGATCAATCTTACAAAAGTATTTGGCCCTTGTGAGTTGATCAAGGAGGTCATCGATTCAGGGAATCAGGTACCAGTTTCTGACTGTGATTTTATTCAGAGCTCGGTAATCAATACAGAGTCGCCAGGCTCCATCTTTCTTCTATACCAACATGATTAGTCTCCCACAAGCTGATGAGATGGGATGAATGTGCCTCTTATGGAGAAGTTCTTGGATTTGTCACTTGATCTCCTCATTCTCTAACAGAGAGAGGCGATAGAATGACCCATTGGGAAGCAATGCATTGGGATTCAGATCAATGGGGTGCTTGACCTGGAAATGTAGAGGTACCTCGGTAGGTGAGAAGAATATATCCCAGAATTATTCCACAACCTTATCTACTTTATTCTACTGTGTGGAGAGGTCGGTAGTAGAGACCCTGGATGTGGTTGTGATATTTCACTTATTCTAAGAGCGAATCACGACGAATACAAAATTCACCGTCTGAGAGATGACCTTCCTGCATTTCTTAGCAGAGATCAAGGAAGTAGCACTAGGTGGGACTTCCTTGAGTATCCTATAAAATTTCCTGTTCAAAGTAATAATAACACTACGAGGCCTAGACTCATATACAACATGACATTTCCATAAATAAGGTTGGCCCGAAAGAACATCATAAACTTCAAGAGGAGAAACATCACACAATACCTCGTCTTTGAAGGGATTGATGCCGTACGACAGTCAACCCTGTTGGCTGATGCGGAGATCGCTTCCTTGGTGGAGCCATCCAATGGTGTAGGGTTGTGGGTGAGGCATTGTTAGCAGGGAAAACTGCTTGATGACCTCTGCTGAGATTAGGTTCTTCTGGCTACCTCTATCAATGATGAAGTGCAATGGGGTGCCTTTTACCCACATTTGTGAATGGAAAAGGTGCTCTCCTTCTTATGGCTCATCTGGTTCACCAGGCTAGAGCTTGGTGGTAGCAACGGTGGCACTAGGTTTCGAATCAATGATCTATATTCCCCTTTCTAGTTCTAGCTCAGAGTCAGAACCTGCATCTGATTTAGAGGCTTTCACTTCAGCCACCAACAACTGCTTTGAGAAGAAGTCAACAGTGTTATGCCAAGGGCTCTTATGGAAGTCGCACCACTTCCCGATATCTTTCTTTGTCTTTCTAGTGTCCTTTACTTGCGGCTTGGACTGGTTGTCCTGATACTGTCCATCTTTTCTCTGTCCTTTGTTCTATGGGTTGGGGCCACCCTTTCCTTGCTTTTGTTGTGAGGGGTTCCCAAGCCCAAATTGTCGTGTCTTTTGTTTGAGCTTCTGCTCCATTTTGACGACATATCAGTAGGCCGTGCCCAAGGATGAGATGTCCAGAAATTCCATTTTGATCTAGATGTATCTATGTAGAGCACTGCGATACTTGAGCACCAGATGTCGCTCCAAATCTTTGATACCCAGCTTGGTGCGCAAGCTATGGAAGATATTTGTGAAATCTGGCACTGCTTGGTCTCTTTCTTACCGTAGTGTGGTCCATTTGGTATACAAGTTGTCATAACTTCCAACAGGGTAATATTGTTCCTTAATAAAATCCATGAAGGATTCCTAGGTGGTCGTGACTGTAAATAATGAAGGTTCCTCTGTTTCCTTTTTCTCACAGAAAGTTTCCCACCAATCTTTGACATGGGGAACTACTTTGAGGAGTGAAAAAGTAATATTTTCTCTATTCGAAAAGTTATGGATAGAAAAATACACTTCTAGTAGATTCAACCACTTTTCTACAACATATACATCTATATGACCTTCAAATATAGGAATATCAAATTTTATTTGTACCTTGAAGGGGGTGGCGCCTCCGCTAGAAGAAGATGTGTCGCCTATTGGTAGCCACCAAAGAATTTGCGTGAAACTATCCATCATCTCGTTCCTCTGTTGTGTGAGGGATTCCTCGATCAATAGTTTGAAAGGATATCTTGTCCTATCATCTTTCTTTTCTCCTGCCATGAGAGCTTTTGTCCTCAAGAGAAACAAGCTCAAGACCCAACTCTTTGTACTTTGACCTCGTTGGGGACATGCATTAAGACGATAAGGAGCAGACCGCTCTGATACCACTGATCCATATTTTATGAGTAGAAAAAAATGAATACAGATTATTAACAGGTTCTTAACACAAAATAATAGAGATACCATAAAACTGGTTTTCTATTCAATAAGGAAATAAACCAAAACTATAAAATGCAGCGGAAACAAGTTTGTTGGAATGGTGGCGGCTTATCTCTTAGAAGAGATGTGACAACTGTGATCATTCACAAGAAGATGATTACAATGAGGATATGAAGGAATTTTTACAATAAACAGGAATGCAAAAAACCTAACCCTATGATATGAAGCGCCAAAAGTCATGTGGGCCCCATTTGGGTAAGTTAGTACATCAACTTCCCGGGGTTGTAACTTTTGCATACGATCTCCGTTTTAGGTGTATGATAGCCCATTGGAAAGGTATCATCAAGGAGATTCATTTGGGGGGAAATGTCTGAGGAAATTACATATTTCTTCCTATTTTCCCAAAAAACATTGTTTAGGGCCTCAAAACGGCTCCGGAAGTGAAAAACTGCTAAAAATAGTAAATTACCAAAAATGCCAGAAAACTGTTTTGAGCTAGTTGGAAAAGGTAGGTGGCCACTAATATCCACCTATATCACTCGAGGCCTATTGGCCCTGCCATAATGAATAACAACGTTGACTAAACACCGGAAGAGCTGGACACACATACGTGGCACCCCCACTACATGAGGTTGCATGGAGGGCGGGAGATCCTCGATCTCGGCCTTGGGTACTGTATGAGTAAGCCCAGTGAGGTTGCGATCCTCTCCTCTCAAAACCATCTCATCCTCTCCAACTGGAGGTCCCCCTATGACTTCTGGTCCACCAGCTGCTGTTGGTCCCACCTCTGGTCGAGGACATCGCCAAGTCCACACAAAGTCTGTTGGGCGCATTCATACCACATATGTACATAGCATATACATGAAAGTCAATACTCTATACACACATAAAAATTATATATACAAAAGAAATTAAAAAATTAAATAATATTAAAAACAAGTTACCTATCTCTCCTCGCTCCTCTCCAGGAGGCATGAGCATGTCTGGGTCCCTAGAAAAGTTGATTCCAGCATAGGGGTAGTCCTCTATCACCGGAATATGTCGTGCCCACTAGTCAAAAAATGTGTCATCGAAGGCCTCTATGGTCCTCCCTCCCCCCTGTCGTGGCATCAATGCTGCCCATCTACATACTGCTGGGAAGGAGGCCACATGCCCCCGCACAGTCTCTCTAGGACTCAGACTGGGTACTCTCTCGAATAAAAATGAGCATATAATAGTACCAAACCCAAAGTTTTTGTTACTGCATTCCCAACACTCTGTCAGCTGTCTCTTCATGCATGTGAGCATGGTCATACTCCAGTCAAAGATATGTGCATCTTGGCACTAAATAACATAATGCATGTGTGCTCGGGAAGCCTGGTGAAGGGTCACGGATCCAGTAATCCGTCCAATCAGTAGAAACATCACTCATAGAGTCAGACTCATGATCTTGTGAATAGGCACCTAAGAACCTTCCTTCTCAGTGTTGACCTCACAGTACATCCAGATGTAGTCCTCGATGTTAAGAGGACCAGGGGGGAAAGTTCGTAAATTAACTAGTTCCCCTCTCCTCGAGAGCCCAGTCATAAAGTAGATATCCTCAGTCGTCGGAGTCAATGATTGCCCCTCTATCATGAATGCCTCTGCATCTGGGTGCTAGTAACCAACAAGGGCGTTCAGTAGCCTGGGTTGTGCCCTCATAAAAGGACACTGGAATAAATTCTATAACCCACATTGTTTCAATGCGACGATGGCTAAAGGGTCCTCTTCGACCAGTATGTAGATATCCTCGTGTTCCCTCTCCCTCCAGTGGACATACATCCTGTTCCATGAAAAATTAAAGGAGTTATCTCATTCTTTTTAAAATTTTCCAAGCTTTTGAGGGTGTATGTAGGCTATTTTGGCCTCAGTCATGTATGTACGCAGGTAGAGTGTTTTCTTCCTGAGTACATACGCGGGCTATCCTTGGACAGCCCATGTACACATAGGGCATCCCTTTTTAGGAGAGCACGCCCCCTCAAAAAAAAAATGCATAAAAGACTAATTGAAATGCAAGAGGGATGCATTTGTACTTACTTGGTCCAAGTGGAAGTTCATTTCATCCACTGAAGCTCCCAGAATCAATTTTTTTAGAAAAGGGGGTTTTTCTCCTTTTGGTCAATTTTTAAATTGCAATAGTGAAAAATGAGCTGTCATCTTCTATTTATAGACGTTTTTGGCCCTTTTTGCCACTTTTTTAATTTCTTATTGGACGTTATGATACACTTTTTATTTTGGTTTGGTAACCTTTTGGGATGGGTCACTTTTGGTATCCTTTGGTAAAAGTCATTTTTTTCCAACTTTTTGCATATAAGTTAGGATTTCACCTCCAATTTATGCATCTCGTTGTATTTCATGCTTTTCTATAGGATCAACCCCACCAAAGTACAACACAGAACCTTCCTTGCTTCTCTAGAAGTGTCGTAATTAAGTGGTAGAACCTATCGTTACATGGATGCCCTAGGTAGATCCTTGTTGCATTTTGGTGTCCATGCTGTCAGTAATAACTATAGGATCGAGAGTCCTTTTTATTCATGTTATGATTACGAGAATGAGCCTCATTTGTCTGATGCACTATCATTCTTGGCCTCACCCTCCGGACTCCCAAATGAGCACGCTTTGTTGTCTTTCAAGCTCATTTTACAATTCGAAAGCAACATCCGACAAGACTATATTTATGATTTTTTATCTTGTCTGGATTAACTGAGAAAAGTAGCCCCCTGGAGTCATCTTTAAGCCCTTTTCAGACTCTCTAAACATGAAAATATTTCTAAGCAATCTTGTTTCCCTTCAAGCTCGCCAAACTCAAATTTGAAGGCATGTTTGTCCAACGGTAGTTTGCCCCTTTTTTGGTCCGGACGGTCAATTTCAAGAATAAAGGTATGCTCTATGAACTTCGGTTCACTAGAAGAGTATTCTCAAGCGTAAGTTTAACCCTTTCTTGGGCCCAAGGGACTAAATATTCAAAAAAGGAACATTCTCCTTGGTTTTGGTTTATCACCTTTTTTGGGCCTTGGAGATTACTTACGAAAAAGAAACCCCCACGGAGGCCATAGTTAATCTCCTTTCAAACTCCCTAAAATTGAAAAGATCACCGAGTGACCTTGTTCTGTCACACTCATTAAATTGGTCCAAAAGAACATCTACTAGCATGAGTTTACCCCTTTTTCCAGCCTATAAATTATAGCGGAAAAAGGTACACCTCAAGAGATTCATCTCGCCGGGAGAGTTCTCCTCAGTAACTTTTATACTTTTTCAGGCTAAGGAGACTAAACTCAGAAAAAGGCAGTGAGTCCATAGTTAAGCTCTTTTCAGACTCCTTAAAATTGAAAATATTTTCGAGTGATATTGTCTTTGTTACACTCGTTAAAATGGTTTTGAATAGACATATCTTCTATGCAAGTTTCCCCCTTTTTCGAACCGAATAGACTATCTCCGAAAAAGGTACTCCCTAGAGTCTTCTTTTACGTTTTTTTAGACTCTTTAAACGTGAAAAAAATACTGATATTACCTTCTATGGGATCGTTCAAATTACATTGAAGGGGGTTTCATTGTGTCTTGCTTAATATCATTTGCATCTTTGTGCCTTTCCCCTAATTCCGGCTCCATGTAGCTCTCAACTGAACCTTTAAAGAATGCCTTATACACAAGCCTTGTAGCACTTTTTGCCTCTGCGACCCGGCACCTTGACCCATGGAGGAATTTTCCCTAAGTGTCCTTTTCCTGCACATGTCTCCTTGCTCTGAGCATTAGTATGTTCCTTGCGCTTGGAACTAGTATGCTTGCTTGTGACACTCGTTCCTCCTTTCTAACGTAGCATTCTTTATTCTTTTTCAAGCTCTTTAAAACATTGAAAAAGACAAAAAAAAATAAAGTGTTCCAAAAAGAGGGGACGAGAAATACGTATTCTTTTTTCAGCAGCACAAAGAGTAGCCCTTGGAAAAATCACATCCTTTTGTTTGTTCATCAAGCATTTGGATCTAGTATGACCTTAGGAATTTGTTCTTGCTATATAGAGTTGTGTTGTCCTCCATTTGGTTACTCTTCTAGACACATGGAGAGTTTGTGTTGCCTCCTGAATCGTGAACTTATGTCAATTTCATGCTGCCTGAGTTTGATCATCTGTCATTCTTTTGTCCGAGGGAAGTTTCACCCATGTTGCGTCTCTTTTGTCACCTAAATGAGAAAAATCAAGACGCTTACAAGCCTAGCTGGGTTAGCTAGGTAGGACAACAGTGAATGCAAGAGTTAGAAACATCAAGCATAAGAAATAATCAAAGAACTAATGCTAATAACAATAAAAGAAATTAAACTAGAGTGCATAAGGGAAATAGAGCAAAAATTAAACAACATTCATGCCACCAATGGATAAGTTGTATTAGTGGGAAAACACCAAAGACAAAGGGAGACTTATGGGTCCCCTCTTCCTCCAAGGGAGGGATTTTGAACCTCCAATGATTGAGCTCTTCTTACAAGTAACACACTAAAAAGAAATGGTGAAGAAAATCCAAAGCACATTCACTCAAGAGGTGATATGAATGGCTAAATGAAATGGTGCTTGCATGCTCTTGATGGGAAAAGAGGATTCCCCAAGAGAATATAGGCAGCATAACAATACAAATGAATTCCTTGAAAATATAGTGCACCCATGGCCTCCTTTTATAGCAAATCTTTGAGGCATTATTTAACCAGTCCATAGTGTGAACAAGGGGTTCTTTAGGGCACCCTTAGGTCTTTGACCATCCCCCCACTCGGATTCATCTCAGATTTGGGTGTCAAATTAACTTGGGAGATGAAACAGAAGTGGGTGGAAGGCAAACCAAAATCATAAATGCATCGTTCTGAGGTGTGCTTGACTTTTTGCATCCAAAGTCACGCATCGGGCGCATATGCTATTTTTCGGCATTATTCGACCATCGCACATGCGTGCGCTGTCTTTGTATCTTTTGCGCATGCTGCTTTTTTAACTAGTTGTATAGTTTTGTGCTCTTTGGAAATGCATTCTTGAAGCTATGGGTGAACTAATGGTTGTTTGAAGATGCTGGATTCCTGTAACCATTTGTAGACAAAATTCTAGTTATAACAGATGCGCCCTAATGTGTGAGGTTAGCAGCATACATATAGCCGAAATACATCAATGTTTCTTCTACTGAGAGTACTTGTGTAAGAAAGAGTGTTTGAGGGGAATTGCAAGAGCGACCCATTGGAGGGAGAGCAAAACCTGTAGGACCCAAACCTTTTTCAAGGTGTGGAAAAATAAAACTGTGTACAAACAAGGCGGACATGCCCCATGCTTGTGTCATGTAACTCAAAAAGTGTAATACAGTAACTGAAGTTGTGTGTTGATGTAGATCACTGTAGCGCCCTCCAGGGTGGTTTGATAATGACAGAGGATAATTCTGATGGTGAATAAACTATGAAAAAAGGTAAGGACACCTGTGAGAATTTTGTCGATGATACGTAGGCATTGATATCTTATCAAATTTCACAGGTCTTTGGCATATATGAAAACAATTGCAATAGTCGCAAAGTAAGACCCACTGTAGCATGAGATGGTGTTGAAGTCGAATGCTACATGAGTCAATGACAACAAAGAATAATGATGGTTCTCTCTGTGTCATCCGAGACTCCTCATTGTAAAAGTAATGAGAGCCAAGATACTGTCTCCCTTCTGAAAACTATGCTAATGTCGACAGAAAGGGGGATCTAACTTCAAGAAGCAAAGGGATTTATGAAATCCACTGGATGAGATCAAGAAATGATGAGGTACATGGGCAAGGTCAAGAGGCGGTGAGACTCAAGACTACCCTTGGTTGGGGATATATATGAAGTATGAGTGGAAACAACTGTAAAACAGGGTCTAGTGTCAGGGGGACGACTAGACGTGGGTTAAGGTGGGCTAGAGATGGGACAAAGTGGACAAACTTAGAGATCAATGGTACATGAACTGTGGGATACTTGAGGTTTATGGATGATGTCAGCAAGAGTAGAAGATAATGAATGCCCCAACCAAGGGCGAGATGGGTTATTGTTGCTGGGAAAAAAAGAAGGTCGCCAAAGGTGATGACAAAACGCCATGGAAAGGATAAAAACCAAGGATTTGTACATTTATCGAATGAATAAAGAATAAGTTGGGAGAAGTGTACAGATACAGAAACGGGTTCCCCTGCGCAACATGGATTGGCCTGTGAGGGTGCGAGTTGCTTGGAAAACAGGTGGAGGGTGGGGGCCCCATAGGTGGGTTTATGCATTGGGTAAAATGAATGGAGGACAATTTGTAGATGGGAAAATTGATGGTGGATGAGATGGAGGGATAATGATACTGTAGAGGTTCAATCAAAATGCAAATCGTGACAATATTACTCGGGAATCCATTTACAAGGAAGTTAGCAAAATGAGGAGAAGGAGCATGTGGCTAATTCTCGAAAATGCAAAGACTATGAGGACTCCCAGCCCTAGGGGGTGAAAGAAGCATAACTGTCAAAGTGTTAAGGGGGTCTATAAATGGGACAACTCATGTGGGGAAGAGTGCTATCGGGTGAAAGTACTGAAATGAAGCAGAGGTGTGAGTACTACAGAGCCGAATGGGGGGACCTTAGAGGAAAATATCAGAGGCTGTGACTAGGAGATGCAATTGATATTCAGAGGGAATGATTACATGCCACTACCGATCTTATACTTGAAAGGGATGTGTTGATTTTTGGTGACCATGTACCTACACACATGAAAACCAAATACCCGACGTGAACAATATCTGAAGAGAAAGAACATATAATGGTTATTTGATAATTTTGAACATAAGCATATGTACCTAGGCGTGACGTGAGAAATATTATCCCCGAGGGCCAAGGATGGATGGTGGCTTGGGGAATGTGACTGTGTAGGTGGTGGGATCCTGGTCCTCTGGCTGAAGATGGATCAAAAAGCAGACGCTCGGAGCTCTTGGAATTGAGTATGGACGTTTGGAAAAAGGGACTATATATAGTTGTAGGGCCCACATTACCACCTCATTTGTACCTGCTGCCAGAGTGATTGGACAACAGATTTGAGGAGAGAATTGGAGATTCTGGGAGATCAAGCCAACCGATTCAGTATCAGTGAGTCTCAGGTTAGTGGTCGTATCCTCCTGCACAGTAGCTAGAGGTTCTTTTCTGGGTAGGGCTTGTACGGGTGGCCATACAAGGGATTTTGTGAGGGTGCCCCCCTAGTGCGTGGGCGATCGAGTGTTTCACGCGCATGAGTGTGCAGCTGTAATTTGGAGAATTATGCATGGGGGTACCCAAATGGGGAAAATAGACATGCATGGGATGTGCCCATGTGAAAATCACAACAGCGCATCCATGCACGACTGTGTTCGTGACAATTGTGCATGTGTGCACAACTGTGGGGTGAATAGGTGCGCTAGGGTGCATGTTTGTTGATGTGATAGGGGCACATGGGTGCGCCCCTGTATTACCGACAATCACACATGAGTGCGCGATTGTGGGGTGAATAGATGCGCATATGTGCGTGCCTATGGGGGAAAAAGCCACGCCTTTGAGGCCAAGCTGAAGGATGTAAAAACTAATCTTTTTGGGAGATTTTGATGTTTTTATGAGTTGTGATGGCTAATTAAATATTTTATGTGTGGGTGTAGGCGACGAGTTTGATGATGCCGATCCACTGGAGGGAGAGAGACTAGGTGTGCCTGAGAGAGGCGGTGAGAAATGAGGAGTCGGTTTTGCATGGTTCTTTGGCAGCCTGTGGGCTGCTGAAGTTTTTTGAGTGCTCACTAGTGAGGGAACAAGAGTACTTGTTGTAGTTCTTGATTTCTATGTGGAGTCCGGAGCTGTAGTGTTTCATTGTTTGTGGTGAGCACCTGGCATTCTCTGTTGTAGAGGATGTATACTTTTTGATTGGGCTCCCTTTTCGGGGGACCCTGCTACTTTTCGAGCTCGTGGTACCCAGGGATGGGTAGTTGGTTGTCCTTGCCCAGACTTATTATTAAGGAGAGGACTACATGTTCGACTCTCTAGTGAGGATTGGGGCGATGGATGCCCTGGTGCATTGGTGTGTTGCATCGATGATTGTGAGAGTGTATGGATCTCTCGTGACTCAACATATCAGTGGGGTTCAGCTGAGGATTATGTAGAGAGCACTGGGGGGTGAGCATTTTTCATGGGGCTTGATGTTGCACGCCAAGATGCTGGGGCAGCTCGACAGGTGTTAGCTGCTGACTTGGGGGATTTTTCCTTTGGGTCCATATTGGTAGCATGGTTTTTGGATAGGGTGCCCATGTTGTGCCTGAGAGTTTTATTAGACGCTCCGGGTATGCGAGAGTCATGACTGAGGCAATGGGCGACGATCCTGGTTCGCCATGGTGGGGGGGAGGGTGGCCATTATTTCACGGCCGAGGCTGCACAGGTGTGGTGTTATATGCCACAGATCATACTCCGATATCCATATTTTGGGGTGCACTTTTGGGATGAGCCCGATATGGTGCTACCCCCTAGAGAGGCGTTCGACCGCAGAGGTATGACACTACATTTTATGTGTTGATCTTTAGATAGTATAGCATGTTCTTTATGTATATATGGATGTTGATTCTATCACTTCTTTGTTGTGTGTGCATATGTGGGACCTCGCAGACGTGAGGTTGAGTTGGTTAGAGTGTCGAATCGTCAGGGGCCTTTGAGACCACCGCGGGGAGAGCTGCAGGCAGGGGAGAGATGACGACGAGACGAGGCTTGCATGGGGTCGATCGAGGATGAGAGAGCAGGCAGAAAACACCACTATGATGATCTAGGTGTAGGTCCATCACATGCTCCGATGATGGGGGTTGACAGAGAGTTCGAGGAGTTTAGCCGCTGGTTGGGGGAAATGCTACAGGGAGTTCCCGAGGGTTTGTGGACTCGTATCCAGGATGAGGGGATCCTGGAGCAATGTGTGGGCCTATTGGCAAAGTCGCGGACCTTGATCTACAGAGAATTTGTAGCGGGGGCGACGATGACTAGGCGGTTACCTCTAGGGCCTAAGGGACCCCTAGCT